>LIEC01011995.1:25901-89614 GCA_001925005.1 Drosera capensis
GGGGGGGGGGGGGGGGGGAGGGGGGAGACAATGGCTGATATTTGATAATGCATCACAGATATGCCTCAGAGGCAAACATAGTTCGTTATGCCAAGATTGCCATGCAGTTGCCAAAGAAGACGATTCGAGATGTTGCATTGCGTTGCATATGGATGAACGTAAGCCTTGCAAAACCTAAGTTACTCTCCAACTTGTTTGGTGAAAAATGTGGTGGACATCATAGCCCCCTAAATACAAGTGTTATGTCTTATGTGAAGCTGATTTTTCCATAACACAATGGATTAGACATTATTTTGCATTTAAATTGTCTGACCAACATTTTTTTTTTATTTATCCAGAAAAAAGAGATCAGCAAGAGGAGGAAAGATGAAAATTGGAGAAAAAACAAAGATAAAGGGGTATGTATTTATCAATTATGTTGAGCATATTTCTTTCCCATGACTGCTGGTGCTTATGATGTAATATCTTCATGTTATGAATTTAATAATTTGGTGACACTGCCAAAGGCGAATACGACAAGGTAAACGAGAACTCATATCGGTTTTTCGATGTTCTCCCAGCATTTGCCAGTAACGGAACATTTAAGTGGTAAACAAGAATAACATGCAATTGCTTGCAAAACTGGAGGCCATGCTAGTAAAGACTGTCCTGCATCATTCTAGCAATGCCCAAAGAATCTCAAGAAGCAAGATTGGTATCAAATGTACCGACATGTTTCTTTAGTGTAATGACAAAATTGACTTAATACATTTTTACTATATCTCCCTTGACAGCCAATGTTCGTGGCAAAAAATGGAGATGGTCCTTCTATTCTTGTTGTTTGCTCATCTCACTTCTTTTTGCAGGAAAAATTAACAGATCCTTCATCAAAGTCCAGGCAACCAGCTTCGTGGCCTACTATGCACACCTATTCTTTGCAATCATTGTCTTTCGATAATGATGATGACATTTCTTACAAAGGCAAGTCTCCATTTTATTATGTTTCTTCCCTTCATATTATTTGGGATTTCGGATAAATTTGAAATCCCATTTGTTTTATGCAGGGCTTTTTTTCATTCATAATGGTTAGTATCTATTTTACTTCTAGTCGATGCTTGGTTGGGTTTCATGTGATAGTATATGGGTTTCAAGTGATTAATGATACCAAGTAACGTCAATCTATAGCATGGTGCACTGAGGAGTGTTCTTGTAGTACTTATCTTGCTTTTGGTCAAGTGCTCCAACAACTTGTGAGTATTGAATATCCAATTGTGAGTATTGAATTTCTATTGGAGGTCTCTAGTCTCTACGTTGCCTTGACTTCTCCTGTGAGTTTGAAATTAGCGTTTGTGGCTCCTGAGTCTTATGCGCATGAGAAAATTCCTGGGAACTATTTTAGCAGATGGACCAATTGTCGTGATTTTCAAATCATAGTATGGAATCATGAAGTCTGATTCAGCATATGACTGATTGTTATTTTCCGCACGAATGTCTTCATCTAGGTCCTAGTTAGTATTTGCCAGGTTGCGCATGAAGATGGAAACAACGATCTAAAGCTGAAGTTGTCAGGCCTGACACTTCTACTTTACTCCTTTTCAGCGATCGGCGATCCTATTGGAGAACTTATTGAGCAAAATGCACAAACATTCGAGCAAATTTCTGCAAATTTTGCGACCCATCAGGTACAGGTTATTGTTGTGGTATTAGTGGTCATTTTGGGCACAAGTTCATGTGCACGACATGCATGTGATTGGAATTGTGTTGCTGCAGTCAAGTCCTTGCATTGCTCATCGAGTTTGTTTTCCCAAGATGCACTGAACTGTGTGACCTGTCTTGTACCAAAAGCAAGATCGTGAATCATGTTCATCAGTTGTTAAAATATGGTAGTAGTTATGAGTTTGGTTCTTGAAGAAATTATTCTCTCAGGATGAAGCTGTGCTCATTCAACGGGAGCCTTCAACACTATGTCGTGTTGACTGTTAATGTGGCCAAGCGGGCCCTGGTCCTTGAAGATTACCTATGCACTAAGTCGCATCTTGTTTTGTTGTTTCAGATACAGGAGAATATTAGCCTATTATGCCGAGCCAGGGATAACATAATGAAGATAATGAACAGGTTTGCTTCGGTGTCTTCGGTCTAAGCTGTACTCTATGAAGTTACTCAATGCAGAACCCAACATGCTTTTCTTGTTTTTTTATTGAACCACGCGTCTTCTACGATGATTTTCTCGGTCAGTGTGGAAATATAAAGATTTGTCTTCTATTATATATTAACGTGTTTCAATTACGTGTTTCAATTGACGACGGTTAGAGACAGATGTATGAGATTTTTAAATTTACTTGGCAGCTTGAGCGAAACACCAGAAGTAATGAGTCAAATGCCTCCGCTCCCTGTGAAGGTGAATGAAGAGCTAGCGAACTCAATCCTTCCCCGATGGCAATCATAGGACTTCCCTTTCGCCGTTTTGATCCCATCAGTAGGACTTAATCCAGGTGAAAGATGTTTCTGGGAGATGGCCGTGAACCAGCGATATATGCTAAACGATGGTTCTGTACATAGTTGTCCATTTAGATCCTGTAGAAAAGCATAGTTGAAAAAGATCCATAGGAGTAGTTTACTTCAAAGGTATTTGATGTTAGCATATTCAGGTTAATTGACTCTCCTTGTGTTGAAATAATACAGTTCTTGTATTTGATGTTGTTTCGTATATAAATTAATGTGTTCGCTGAATCGCCTGTTTCAACCAAGTTGTGATTACAGCGAATGAGCATGGGTTATTCAAGCATGTCGGAATTCAAGTACCTACTACTACAATTTGACTGGCATGACCAGAGGCAAAAGGCATGCCAACAATAGGACTGCAGCATATTACTACAAATGACAGATGCGTTTCATTGCATTATGCAATCAATAACTAGTTTACAATTGCAGTTCACATCTAACAGTAGCCAAAATATAGCTAAAACATAATCCTCCACTTGCTTCTCAAGAGAACCTTCGACACGGCAGAATTATTTCTGTGTCCATTCCTACCTCCTCGCCTGCATTTGACAATGCATTTTCTATACCTGCTTGTGCGACATGAATAATTTCCAGCTTCAACCGAGATCAGGAACAATGAAATGCTCCTCGTCATCTTCACGGGTCTCGATCCTTGGCTTCTTGTTGACCGACATGACCTTGTTGGGTCTCTGATGTGCACAACTGTTTGGCTGAGAAGTTCGTACTTCAGGTACTTCAGCAGCTGCCAAGGCCTCTCGAGAGGTTGGCTCCCCAAACAGATTCATCTGACTCCACCAATCTAGCTCGCCTGATTCAGGTCCTCCTTTCTGCACAAAACCAAGCAAGGCTTTTATACCATGAAGTAATTTCAAGCGTGACACTGGCCACGTCCAACTTCACTAGAAGAGATGAAGAACCTCAGCAACCTTTTGGATTCATAAGTTACCTATAAAAGATTGATCATGTAACAGACTCACAGGCCTAAGTGTTGGCATTAACATGCTCTTGCCGAACAAAGAGTGGCACCGTACCATCTTTTCACTTGGATGCAGCCTTTGGTACTGAGACCAGTATGTTCATATGGTTAACTAAGCAGTTTAGATATGGAGAAACAAAAGATGATTTACCTTCTCGGGAGGTGCAATTTCAGAGAACGCTAATAGATCATCTACAGCCCAAGGTGGCGATGGAAGAGCCGATGGCAGCTGCTGCACAGGCTGTTTGACAGAAGGTGGCTTCATGGCATGCAGTTTCACGCCAACTTGCGGTCCGTTGAGGTTTGGTGGCTCCTTGTACTGTATTTCAGTTTCCTTTACACAATGTGAGCCTAACGCCACTTTGATTCCCGTGGCTAGGTACCTCTGGTGATTCATGGCCAATGTACTGGTCATATGTACGGATTCATCACAATCTTGGCAAAAGAGCGCTCTGTCTTCAACGCAGAAAATGAAAGCTGTCTTCTCCTGTAGAGAAAGGAAAAGTTCAGAATCCCCAAGCCTTAAAAACATGTGATTTCTGGTATAATCTAAAATGCCTGAAATCTGAATCATTCATATCATAATGTTGCATACCAAAGATAAAGTACAGTCAAGGATAGATTCATCATCAATTACCATAAACTAATAGCAATAATATTTGAATACATAGTTTCCATAAATCCTAGTCGCAACCATAGTTACTAGAAGCTGGATTATGCAGGGTCTTACATGAAAAACTAGCTATGACATATCAGTAATCAAAGGCTTGATTCATATGCCAGACCATAGTTCCTAAAGCTCAAGTTTATGGCGCCAAGAAACATTCAGGAATGAATAGTATGATCCAGATCTGATTTTATCAGCATGATGCGGATAACAATACTGCAATAATAACATAAATCCATCGCAACATCACGGCCACCAACGCAGGTGATCGTCAGCTCAATCAAACATGGTCAATCTACAACAGGCATCGAATCCCTTGCACAAAAAAGCTTCAGTGGATTCAGACAATAAAGGGATCCAAGTGAGGAGAAAACCAAAGACTCCGAAGAGAACTATAAAATCTCACTTGGCAGATATCACAAGATGGCAGCTTGCTGGAGAGCAAGTGAAGCTGCAGCCTCTGGTGCTTGCTAGCAAGCTTATTCGCGGCATGAACTTCCACATCACACTTCCCACACAGCGCTGCCTCGTCGGCACAACAAATCACGGTCGCCGGATTCCTCTCACACACATCACACTGAATCTTCATCCTTCACCAACCTACAAGGCACCAGCCAAGATCACCTAATACAAGCCTTGCCCAGATGCTGAAATTCCACAAACAAGCCGATATCAATATCAAATCAAGGTTCTATGCAAAGGAGAAGAAACCCAACAGGATCCAAGAAAGATTTGGCTCAATGGGGCATGTGTGGAGATGAATCAAGACAGTGTATTTTGGGACTGATTTTTTGGACCAGTGGGTAGGAGATGGACGTGTATCATGTGGAGTCCATATGTATTGAGGAGGAGTAAGACGAAGGAGAGTGAGGTGTGGCCAGTGAGGATAGAGATAGAGATTTTGAGAATCAAATGAAGGGCAATGGTCGAGACAACAAAGCATCCTCTGGGGTTTAACTTTTCAATCTACCTAAAAATCATTATTGTTGCCTAGTAACAACACCATTGCTGTTGGAATATCTCATCCTCGGTCCAAACTACTTAACATAACTTAAAAAAAATAAAAATAACTGACGTCTTTATCATTTTTTTTATTGTTTTTTTTGGGCCGTTAGATCTAATCCAACACCAGGGATGTTGCCTTGCACCTGTAAGTGATCATGCTCTCCCAGAAATCTATGAGGGCAAAAAGAAAATTTTCAAAGGGTTTGCTTCTTGTCTTGTAAGCATAATTTTTCTAAAGTACCCATAACAGATTGAAATAATAAAGAATCGACTTCTACTGGTAGCGAATGTAACAGAGTCATATGGAGCAGTACCATCAAGTATTCAGAGGTGGCCGCCTAGATTGAAGGTTTATGGCTTGGGAAGAAATCTCTGTAAGGGTCACGTGCCTAGGATGAAACATGGTCCGCTATGTTTGGAAGAGCAGGTTAGCTTGAAACAGCTGTGGCGGGATGAAGACCTACCCTCTCCCTGAGCTTGCTGAAAATGGATGTTTGGCACTTGGTTCAGCAGTAGGCAATGTGGATACCGTCCTGAGCTTGAAACTCTGTTCTTTGTGATTGCATTATCATTATCATCCATGTAAAGCAGGCAAGCAGCAAGGGTGATAATGGCGAATGCAACTTACAGATGTGCCTGTCGAGGAGGAATCAAATTCCCTGTGTTGCATCCAAGGATTTTTGTTCATCTTCTATATTCTACAGATCGACAAGGATAACAAGTGATGAAGGGAAAAAAAATACTGCTAGTATAATGATTTTACTGATCTTCAGTCTGGTTTCAGCTCTCATGAAAACTGATCATTTCCAACAACCTGAACCCATTACCATTTCCTGTCATGGCCCAGCCGCTTAACTAAAGCATAACACTGGAAAAATAGCTGGATCTATCTGGCACTGAAGTGGATCTATTTCCTGTCATGCGCGTGCGATTGAACTGGACATTGCACACATAGGTCCATAGTAAAGTATATGTCATGAGGAACATGAACAGCTCATAAGAATTTCATTGAATAAAGAACAGCTGCACTCAATGTAGCTACCAGTCACTTAAAAAACTCACAGCAGCACTGCCATTAGTGTACAGTGTCGTGATTACAAAGGAGCTCCGGCATACAAAATAGAACATCGCAGGCAGCTACATGGTAATAACATTGCTGCAGTTGGACCATTGCAGGAAATGAGACAGGACTATGGAGCACCAGATTCTGACCCTCTCAAAAGAGCAGAAGCTACACAGCATCAATAGTTCCCGGCAGTGCGCCCATCTGCAATGTTCTGACATTGCCTTCAGGACATCGAATGGACGGCAGAGAGGAATCCACAACCAGTTCAATCTCAAGGAAGCTGCAATCATATGTTCCCGAGCGCTTCAGGCACAATATGAAGTTACCCACCATAACAAGGACACCACCCAGTAATCATTCATCCCATGTACTAAACCCCAAGAGATGGCATACCCAACAACAATCCCAGCCAAATGCCCAACAAAGCTCGCTTGAGGAACAATAATCGACGTAAATATCAACAACTGAAAAGGCCCAAAACTAATCGGCAAAGACAGAACCCCAAAAACATTCATACTCATAGAAGGCCGTTTCACCGACAACTCCGTCATCCAACCAAACACAACACAGGAATACCCGACCGCAGTCACCCTCCTAAAATACTCAATCTTAAACCTCCTGATCAACATATGATACGCAACCAACACCAACACCCCCGACAACACGACCAACACCAGCGTATAATGCACATAATACTTGATCCCAAGTCCAATATCCCCCAATTGCTCGACTATCCGAGACTCCATAGCGCGCTCATGTTGAAGACGAGATGGATCACGCTTATATGCGAGAACGCGGAGGTTACTACCCTCCAGTATTGAACATCAACGGCGGTGTCGTAACTTCAGCCGACTTGTGAGTACCCGATGGATTTCTTCTGAATGTAGAACCATATGAAACTGCATAGTGCTATCAGGGAACTTGTTACTGGTTTCTCTGCTATCTCGTGCACCAATGGCTTCCCCATTGAGCAGCACCTGATCTTGCTTGTGGGTCGGCAAAGAATCAATGCAATTGCACTGCACAAAAACAATGATGATGAATTGGTGAGCAATGATATGGGATACCCAGATGAAAATCGAATTTGGGTGTCGAGATTGAACAGCTAAGGGGTAGAAAGTTGAGAATTTGGTTACAGGCCGAGGAGAATTGGGATTTGTGAGGAGATCGTGTTGGGGACAATTAGGGCTTCGAGTGAAATTGATGCGCTGATTGATTTCGAACTGCGAACTGCGAACTGCGAACTGCGAAGAGTGAAAAATCCCAAATTCACCGGACGCAGAAGAAGTTGATTTCTTTTTTACTACAGTGATTTCGCTTCTTCTTGGCTTAGCACGAGGGATTCATTGGTAAATCTGATTATATGGATACATTGTTGGATGTGCTGATTCAATAATTTTAAGATTTGGTAGATCCAATACCAAAAGCTATAATCGGCGAGAGATGTTAGAAGGTAAGATAATTCGAGATGGAACCCAAACATTCTCCATTGCACCTAGCGATGTTGAGTTGTTGACTAGACTAGATTATCAGCAACGGAAATTTGGTTCGCTGATCTTTTACATCATGACTACAGTCCTCCACTAGCTCATGTTTCACATCGCTGCTTACTGTCTCCTGCACCAATGGTGATATCAGAGGGTGTAATGGAACTTTTTAATGCGCTTCTAGCATTGTGACATACTGTCACCATATACCACACTCAAACTAGCAGTGGTATTCGAGAAAAATATCATGAAACACCTAGCAAAGCGTCGCCGGAATTGATTTATTCTTAACCAATTCTCATATCGATCTTCAACAGAAGTTGATTACAACCAATACTTGGTTCCCCTCTCGTCTTGCAATGCCAAATTCACTATAGCACAGCCTATTTTCATGGTTGATCATTATACAGGTACACATGTATACAGCCCAGTATAGGGGCCAAAAAGAGCAAATCGGCACACGCAGAGAGGGACTCTGGATGATTTTTTATCACATCGGGGAAAGCACATCCTCCACGAGTCCCGTTGACAATACAATCTAAAGATTAAGTTGCGACGTGGTGACATTATTTACCCTCGCCATTCCCCCATACATTGTCCCATGCACCACCAGATGTAACTTTTGATTCCTTCGTGATCCCCATTTCATTGGTGTATATCTGATCGGCTGCCGAAATGGAAGCCGGCAAAGGAAGACCATCAGGACCAGCACCAGGAACCTTTCTGTGCTTGGTTCTCATCCCCAATATCCTAAACACGAACCTAGCCAGTTCACCGTATAGCACGCCACCTCGATCGAAAAGCTGCATCAAGAGAGAGTATTGCACAGTTTCATCAAAACGACATGGTATATGGGAACAAACCCACAGCTTGGGAGGTATTAACCTTAACAAAGGAGCCAATAGCCAATAAATATATGGCATCTCCAATTCAATCAGTAAACTTGTATTCCAATACAAGGACATAATAATGTTCTAAGAGAACAGTCACAATCAACGTTTAAGCCTTTCGGATTCACTAGGTCGGATTGCTCACAAGCTCCTTCTTAACCTTTTTAGCATGGTAAAACCATACAAGTGATTTTTCTGTTTATTTTATTTTTGATTTTTCTTTCGATCTCCCTACATTCATATTACCTTCCAAACAAAACATATCCCCGATTCTCTCAGGTAACTCATATAGCCTACAAATTCAGTGTTCGTCTTCTTAAACAGATTCCCTCATTCATATGATTTTTCTGTTTCTTTATTTTTGATTTTTCTTTCGATCTCCCTACATTCATATTGCCTTCCAAACAAAACATATCCCCGATTCTCTCAGGTAACTCATATAGCCTACAAATTCAGTGTTCGTCGTCTTAAACAGATTCCCTCATCTCTTCTCAAATAAGAGCAACTCTTACATGTTGGCATATCCATGTCTAGCCAACACCAAGCTGATATTGATCCCTGCTATTTCAACCAAGCTGATAGATGTCTACCAAGCTCAAGAGGCCATGAGATAGGGTAACTGCTTACTACAGACTTGGTCTGCCACAGAATAAAAGAATCAATGCGTACCTGAAGAAGAGCAGACATGAACAAGTGCACAGCTTGTGTGTTCTGGTCTACGAGGATAGAAATTCGACAGAAAAAGCTCACAATACCTTCCATCTGAAAATATATACAAAAGATCAGAACAATGCACTTTCCAATGGTTGGTAAATGACATGATGTGACTAAAATAGCATGCAAATGTCAGGAAGAAGCTAAGGTAAAATACAACAGCGCAAGTTCATCCCAACTCATGCACAGCAAACAAAGTATTTTTCATGAGATATCCTGACCTCCTAATTTGTATTAGATGCCTTCGCCAACAAAAGAATGAAAATAATACGAAGCACTCCCAGTTATATGACAGTTGACTTGAAGCAACCGTGCTTCTTTCTGCAACATGAAGTATGTCTAAAGGTCTAGCCACGTCGCAGTTACACGAAAAAATATGATAAAGCAAATTATGCATGCTCCTAATAGAAGAAATCCGGAAGTTTATAAATCACGCTTTATAGGTTATCATTGAAAGAAACAGAAATGCATATTTTCCAGATCTTTTCAACACAATACTTCCAGATCTTTTCAACACAATACTCCCCAAATCCCGTGTCATAAGTTTCAAGTCTCAACATCCTGTGCCACCAGACATTAGAAACTCTCCATGGAGTTCATACAGCCTGTGATTAGATGATCAACAGTTCCAAGATCTCCAAGAGCTCATATCTCAGAGATAGCTACAGGGAAAAGTGAGAGCTCTACTGTCTCTGCACTGTTTACCCCCTGATCCCCATGACATAAACATTATAATTGTCTAACCACTTATACATAATTACGGGATGCCAACATTGCAAGCAGTCAGCATAAAACAGAAATGATATCACAAAAATGACAAGTTGTTAGATAATTTACATTACTCAAGTATTCAAATCGGATGTCTAGACTCTAGCTAATATGCAGTTACCATGATTCCAAATCAAAGAAGGCTCAATGGCAATCATTTGAACTCAAAAAAAAAAAAAAATCCTACAGGTTTTGTCTCATATCCATTCCATTGTAACCAAATCCGCAAATAATTCGTGTATTTTACGAAAAATCCATGGATTTTTTTGTTAGTCGAAATGAAATCGTATTTTTCGTAATACTTGCATATAATTCGGATTTTCGTATAATTCGCATATAATTTGGATTTTTCCCGAATTTTTCGTAAAATTCTGAAAAAATAAAAAAATTCAAATGTAATCAAACTATCTTGAAACCTACATGCAAAAAGTAGTGCTTCCCAAGAACATTGACCACTCCGTTTTCCCGTTTGAATCCCTATTAATCTTGTATTTCAATTTTTTTCAGTATTAATCAGCACTGTTTTAATGTCGAATTTATCCTTATATTTTTTGATTTTTTTCCATTCTTTTCGATTTTTTCTAGAATTTGTATTTGCCAAAATTAAAACCGTATCCGAATTTTGTTACTATGATCCATCCCACATAAGTGAGCAACTACACATCCGACATAAGTGAGCAACTACACATCCCACATAAGTGAGCGACTACACAACAGGTGTCCAAGAGCCAGAAAGACATATACAAAGCCCAAGTAGTATTTAGTTAGAACAAAAAGTGCAACAGCTTACCACTCGAAGAAACGATATCCAGAACCCAGGCGGCGACGGAGGAGAACCATAAGGATTATTCGGATCCTGACCTCCAAACTGACCACCGCCCATCCCCATACCATAACCACCCATCGCACCTCCGAAACCACCACCATACATCCCACCACCTCCGTACATCCCCGATCCATACATCCCACCACCATATCCACCTCTATTATACATGCTGTTGTTATACATTCCGCCACCATACATCCCCCCATACCCTCCACCACCATACGAATTATACATCGACGATCCATAACCCGTGTTATAGTTCATTGTACTCCCATAACCTGCACCAATCCAATCATCAATCGTAAATCATCAATTATATATAAACTCTAGTTACTATACAATCACAACAAGGTCTAATATCACCACCTCCAAGGGTATTGCTGATACCATTGTTCTCCCAAGGTCTCCTAGGAAGAGGCCTTCCAACAGCATCGACACCCACACCCACATCTGCCGTGTTCCGATTACTCGTCGAGACGAGCCCCCCGGGTTTCGCTGTCCCGGACGCCTCCACGACGTTGCTTGTGCTCCCGGATGAAGGAGGCTTGAACGGTACAGGACCTGATGATGATGCTCCGGCTCTCTCCCATGGCTTTGGAGGCGGATCGGCACCTGAAATCACCGAATCAACAATCAATTGCACAAAACAGAAACTATTAGGAGTTTGATCGATGGTTTGAGATTTTGTGTCAAAATTGATCAAATAAAAATTAGGGCTTTGAAAATTGGGGTTTGGGGTTGGGATTGTGAGGGTGTGAGGACGATTAGGGTTTGGTTGGGTGAGTACTGACCTCCTCCTCGAGGGGTTGGAGCTGCCATGGCGGCTCTCGAGCTCGAGGGATTGCTAGGCGATGACGGCGATGATGTGGAGAAAGGATGATTTGGGTGGGAGATTGTCAGTCAACAAATAGAATATTGAAAAAATATATTCATATATATACTTCATCCTGATAATTTGTATCTATATTAAATTTAAAAAAATGATAATTTTATCTTTAAAATATATAAGATAACAAAAAAAAAATTGATGTGATATAAAATATCATTAGTTTGATATTTTTATATGAAAAAAATTAATAAATAAGAAAAGATTATAATTTGAATGAAATAATAAAAAAAATATTGTAATTTGAATAAGATAAATTGAATACCTTGATGGAACTAGGAATTACATGATTATATTTTGTGTTACGTTTTTTTCTTGTTTTACTCCCTCCATTTTAATAAAATTATAATTATTTAATTTGGCATAATAATTTATATGTGTGCTGATTATTGATGTAAAGATTAAATTATTCTTGACTTGTGTGAGTAAAAAGATGGAGAAAAAAAAAAGAAAAATAATGAGATATATTGATGTGATATATTGATGTGATATAAAATACTTTATAGTAAGGATGTTTTGATATTTTTGTAAAGAAATTTTTTTTAAATATGATAAGATTGTAATTTAGTTGAAAATGTCTAATTTAATAAGTGTTACAATTTTATTGGGATGAAGGAGATAATATAAATCAAAAGTGATATTACCTCCGTTTCATATAAATTACGATTTTTTTACTTGACACAAATCTTAAAGAAATCATCGACATGAAGCATTTTTTCATTTATATCCTTTGAGGTTGATAAATTAATTGAGTGAATAGAATTAGGAGTGGGTAGAGAGAGTGAAAAAAATATCTACAATTATGAGTATGTAAAGATATAAATAGAAATGATTATAAAGATGATGTGATTTAAAATAAAGATATTATAAATATTTTATTGCTAAAACTTTGTCATGTTTAAATACGTTTTAATTTATATAGGATAATCATATTTAATAATATATCGTAATTTATCCGATGAAGTATAAGATTTTGTTGTTCATATCTTGATTATAAAGACGTGATAGAGAAATCCATTATGACACTCCGGCAAAAGAACTGGTTATGATGAATGGGACAGATTTTAGATTTTGTTCTTCATATCTCGATTATAAAACTTTATAGGGAAGTTGATTGTGATAATTCATCGAGAGAACTGGTGTTGACGAACCTAAATAGACAATGGCTACAAATCAAGAGTAATGGATATAGTGATCAGATTCCAAACAAATTTTGGAGTAGGATTTCCTGTTGTCACCTATCCACAACAGCACAATAATCTAACGGTTAAAAAAAATAAGAGTCTGAAATCTTTGTCTAGAGAAATTAGTTGATATAATCTGCATCATTGAACTCCAATACAACAAGATTGTTGTCAAAAACCACAGCAGGCGATCCATGATAGAATTGATTGATCCGCTATACCTGAGAGAGATCCAAAGATATTCCTTAATCATTTCTTGATCAAGGTGGAAGATCTGACCATATCCCAATTGCTAAAAGAATCTTGAACCTAAATCGTTTTGAGCACGATCTTTTGCACAAGCTAAGTGTTACGAGTGGGCTAAAAACTTAACCCCGTGACATAAGGGAACTTCATCGATGAGGCACTTTCACCTGTAAGGATTATCAAGACTCTTATCGTTGGTAAGACGACCAAGATCGAGGAACATAAGAAAAACGTGTTCAAATTGAGTCGCTTTAAGCAATGCAACGAGAGGGACTAGTATATAATTGCAATTAATTTTATAGCAAGAAGAAAAAGAAAATGATTGGTAAGTGAGAGACTCACCAACAAATAAAACATACATATGAAAATAAAATACTCCCACATAATCTTAAGAAAATAAAAGGTGTAGATTAAGACAGGTCCAACCAACCACATAATTGGAGTACACAAGTAAAAATCAAAGGTATGCTAAAAATGCCTCAATCAAAGTGACTAATGAATAATGATGCACATGTAACTTAGATGAAAATCGTTCACACTTCACACCAGTGGTGTTCGAGTTTATGGTAGTGATGTGACATGAATCAAGACATGTATCACAAGAGAAACAATTCACAGGTTTTTTTTTTTCGAAACAAAGGAAAATTTATGATCCGAATATGGCATGTTTCAGCGGTCAAAAAGGAAGCCGGTCCCATCCGGTATCAATGGCCCGGATAATTCGGAAAAATCCCGCATCGGATGGGAATCCCGACCAAATTTGACCAGTTTCGATAGAGGATGATCCGATTCTTTCGGTTTTTTATTCGAATCGAGGTTTTGGGAACATTGTTGCTCATCCCCCCTACTTCCTCTTCACAGTGTATTATTTATTTTTGTAATGATTTATGATTATGAATTTTGTTTGTATTTGTTTTTCATGTCATGCAATATCTATAATATTTGTAAAATTGTTCTCAAGTACCAAATTTATGAAAGTTTTCGTGATTCCATAAACGATTCAATAAAATGTTTGTGATATGAAAGTTATGATTTCATGGCATTCTTCGATCGATTATAATATTTTATTCGTCTCATAAAAAATATAATATTATATCATCGTTATATTATTTAACATATTTTTTTGAATTTTTTACTTATTTATCTTAATGATATAAAAAAATTATGTCATTTTTCTCAGTTGAAGTACATAACTTTAATTATCATTACTGTTTTACGATAATTTTATGTAAAACGATATTTGATCATCACACAGATGATTTATAGTTTGAATAATTTTATCGTCGATTTAAACCAATATTAACGTTTTTTATGTGACTGATGTACTAATACTTTTTCTTATTAGTAAGATTTTAATGTTATTATCATAGTTCTTCAAACAAGAAATATGTACTAGAAAAATACAAGAATGAGTGCTTTTAGCACCACTTTTTTTTTTTTTTTTTTTAAATCACTTTAAGCACCACTCTTATTTTAAAACCAGTTACTCATTTCATTCAAGATAAATTATGTTATATTGATTAAACATATTTATAAATAAATTGGTTGATTTTGTATAAAATAGTCTTTTGTGTTTGCAGAAACAAATGTGAGTATGAATTATGAGTAGGTCGAGCAAGAATGAGTAAAAATTATGAGTGTTGGAGAGAGAAAGAGAAATGATGATAAAGATGATATGATATATAATAAAGATAATAAGAGAATTTACACACAAAAAGATTGTTAATTTTCAAAACATCGTAATTTATTTTGGGGCATTTCATATTTAATAATATGTCATAATTTATCTAAGATGAATGAAGTATTATTTAAATATTTTTGTATAATTTGTCTTATTATTATTAATTTCAAATTTTATAACAAAAAAGGATTATTACTTAAGTTCCAAATCAGTAGATTTTTATAAGGAGTTAATCTGAATATTAACAAGTTGTCTTGAAAATTTGCATATGTGGGAAGGACAAATTTAGGGACAATAGTGGGAGAAATTCCTGATCTCAAGTTCATGATCATATAAACCATTGTTCCACTAACCCAACATTTCTGGATGAAGTCATACACAACGATGTTATCTGTCATATGATCATGATACAAGAAATAAGTATCTAAACAAATAAATATTTTTCATTATATAATATGTAACACTTTAAATCATTATATTATTTAATATATATTTTGATAGTTTTATTTATCGTTTAATGATGAAAAAAAAATCATTAATCTCAAATTGAAATACATAACATAAATTATATTAATATTTTATGATAATTTTTTAAAATATAATATTTAATATTATCACGATATGAATCAAATTTTATATCGATAAATATGATATTCAAAATATGATATTTAATTTAATTCGTGGAGTATCAAATAATCAACGAAATTCGTGACAGTAGTATAAAATCCATAGATAATATGATATAATATTACGCAAGAGAAAAATCATACTAAAACCCCCCACAAAAGGGACAAACAAAAATGAGCATCTCCAGCTCGCCTCTTTGCTCTTCCTCATTTCTCCTCTCATCACCGCGATATCAAATCAACCACGCTTTTTCCTCTCCTTCCCTTCTCACGCTTCTTCCCCCATTCGTCAGAAACACCCAAACAGTTTGCTTCTGAGTACCAATCAAGCTATTTTTAGTAATTATAATAATAATAGCCGCTAGTCAGCCGCCAAGTTCGATCACACTCTGCTTCCTATTTGCAGTAATTTCCCACTTCATCACCAAATACTTGTATTTTTCTGATATTTAGCATATGGTTTATTTTTTGGGTTCTGTTTTTAGGGTTTTATTGCTGAGAATTCAAGCCTTCAAGGTGTTGTGGTGGTGAGTGTTATTGGGTTGTTGAATTTTGGGTTCTTGTAGTGTTAACTATGATGATGAGGCGGTGGAGGAGGATCGGGATTGAATTTGTTCATGTTTGTTTAAGGGTGTGCTGTGATTTTTGATTTTGGGGTGATTTTATTTGATTAAGTGAATTGGGATTTTCTTCATGTACTTGGATGTATAAGGTTGAATTGGAGAACTGGTTTTTTTTCTTTTTTCTTTTTAAATATAGTCTGGGGTTTTGGGTTGTGGGTTGACAAAATTGCAACTGGGTTTATGGTTAATTGTCAGTATCATGCTGAATTAGCTACTTGTATCCGATAGGTTTGATATCTGACTAGCGACTTTTGACCTGGTATCCTTGTGAGCTGTGTGATTCAATGTATCTAGGCTTTTACCTTCTAAACAATGTTTTTCTTGTGGGTTTATTCTTAAATTGAAAAAAAAAAAGAACATGAAAAAAATCAAATCTTTTACTAGTTTTCTTTCAGTTTCTGTATGGTTTTTTGTTTATGTAATCAAATTGTTGACTCCACTACGTATTTATGTTTCTCTTGTTCAGGAATCAGGTTACGTCATTGGAAGGAGGCTTGAATATTGAGAGCTTGTAGCTTATTCGAGGGAGAGCCTAAAAAATGGATTCGATGTGTTACTTTGTGAGAATGAGCCTATATGATGGAGAATCATGTCGTGGTAGAAGAACTATATCATTTCTTAGCTAATCCATTGCGTTTTGCACGGGCAGCTGTTCTTCCTTGGTACATGGAATACGTGAAGGGTAATGAAGCTGATTATTGGGCTTTGACGAGGTCACAAGCGGAGGATCCATCCCATGGCGATAGTAATTTGAGAAACTTGAGTAATGATCTTTTCACTAATAGTGAGAATTTGAGCTGTGATAATTATGGAGCATGGTGCAATAGCCCTTCCACGACGGAGCAGATGCTGTCTTACTATGGTTTTCCATCTGCGCCCACGAGTTACCCCTCGAATGATCAGTTGAGCTATGTTGACGAGAATAATGATGCTGCATTTCCGATCCCAGAAACTCCTTTCAGCAGTTTAGATAAAATGGTTTTCGCTCAAACAGATGTCGACTTTAACCTCCCAGTGGACTCCAGTGATCCGAATGAGCATACCAATAAACAGAATGAATTGTCCTCGTTGAATCAAAACAAAATTCCAAGACCCATTGGGTTTTCACTGTCCGAGAAGATGTTGCAAGCTTTGTACTTGTTTAAAGAGTCATCTGGAGGTGGAATCTTAGCCCAATTATGGATCCCAGTTAAGCGTGGCGATCGCTATATTTTGAGCACCTGCGAGCAGCCGTATTTGCTTGATCACCGCCTTGCGGGCTATCGTGAAGTGTCTAGAACGTTCACTTTCTCAGCTGAGCGTATTCCAGGTTCCTTTCCTGGCCTTCCTGGCCGTGTATTCATATCGAAGATACCGGAGTGGACCTCCAACGTCTCTTATTATAGTACGGCTGAGTATTTGCGGTTCCAACATGCCGTCGATCATCAAGTTCGTGGATCCGTTGCCGTACCTGTGTATACACCTGAAATGCAATGTTGTGCTGTATTGGAACTCGTCACTGTTAAAGAGAAGGCGAATTTCGACTCTGAGATGGAAACTGTCTGCAATGCGCTCCAGGTGAAACTTCTTTTTTCTCACTTTATTGCCAATACTCTGAATCTATGCTGTAACTTGATCTTTTTTTAGTTGATGGAATATACTTGAAGCAAGTGGGAGTCCTTTAGATGTGATTTGGACCACCACAATGGTTAACATGGATTCTGTTCACTTAAGAGCTGCTATCATGTTCTCACAAAGTCTATCGTCCTTGTTATTTAATCTAGATGGCCCATACCCTACACTTCTTTATCTTAGATTCTCAGTTACCCGTCAGCTATGTGTTATTGCCTATATGCTGGATTAAACATGATGTGAAAAAGCTTTAGCCTACTTGATTCTGTGATTTCTTCGGCGATCCTGGATGATTTGATATGCTATCGTGAGTTCTCTTTATCAAAATGTGGTAGTGGAAATAATATCGAATCGGTAACCCTGATGAATTGACAATGGCCTCTTTCTTTTTGACATCAGGCGGTTGATTTGCGAACAACAGGTACTCCTCGACTTCGTCCTCAGGTAATGTCTGTATTATTTGAGGGCTTTTTTTCCCCTCAGTTTCCTCGAGTGGCTTTAGTTCCTATCTTTCACTCTCCTTGTTCTGGTGATAGGGAAAAATCGTCATGCTAAATAATAGGTCCAGAGCAGTTTGCTAATAGTTTTTGTTCAATATGTTATTTGTAGTCCCTCTCAGTGAATCATAGGGCTGCTCTAACGGAGATAGCGGATGTGTTACGAGCTCTATGCCATGCTCATAGACTTCCATTGGCTTTGACGTGGATTCCATGCAGTTTCGAGGAGGGAGTTGAAGAAGAAGTCATTAGGATACGTCACAAAGAGAGCAAATCAGCTTTGAAGGGGAGACTAATACTCTGCTTACAGGAACTTGCCTGCTACGTGAACGACCGAGAGATGCAGGGATTCGTTCATGCGTGTGCAGAGCATCCTCTCGAGGAAGGCCAAGGTGTTGCAGGGAAAACACTTCATTCGAATCTCCCTATCTTCTTTGAAGACGTGAAGAAGTATCACATCAACGAATACCCGCTTGTCCACCACGCCCGCAAGTTTGGGCTCAATGCAGCTGTGGCTATCAGGTTGAGGAGCACTCATACCGGGAATGATGACTACATATTAGAGTTGTTTCTTCCATTGAATTTCACGGGAATGAAGGAACAACTTTTGTTGGATAGCCTCTCGGGGACTATGCAACGACTTTGCAGGACTCTTAGGACCGTCTCGGATGCAGAGTTGGCTGGTTCTGAAGTATACGGAGTTGTCCAGGGGGGAGTATCCCTAGGCTTCTATCCGATGGCTACACCAACAATGGGTTCTGAGCCCATGGGGCTGCAAAGTGAGTCGAGCATGCCAGACCAGATCTCTTCGGATGTATCTAGCCTGAAAAGCGACCATACTAAGATGGATGACCTGTCTGAACAGGTACCCGTGCTTTTTTCACCTATCTTTTGGAATTTTTGTTTTGATATACTGTGGAGCATGAAGCACCTGCGTATGGCATGGCAGACAACGAGCGGTTCAAATAGATTAGCAGAAAAGAAACGGAGCACAGCCGAGAAGACTGTCGGTTTGAGTGTTCTGCAGCAGTATTTTTCGGGCAGTCTGAAGGATGCTGCAAGAAACATTGGTGGTATGATTTCATTAACATCGTATACACCATTTTTTGTTCTCGTTTGAGTTCTCTAGTTTTACGTATTTGATATTTTTGTATTGCAAGAACCAGGGCTTTTGTGTGTGTGTTAAACACCTACAGTATATTGTATTAACCCATGCAAGACATTATATTGTTGCCTTTTTGTTATCTCTGTATAGGATTATATTCAACAGAACAGTAATGTTTAGATTTGTTTTTATGCAGTTTGTCCTACCACATTGAAGAGGATATGCAGGCAACACGGGATCTCAAGATGGCCTTCACGGAAAATAAACAAGGTGAATAGGTCATTGAAGAAAATCCAGACGGTGCTAGACTCTGTTCAGGGAGTGGAAGGTGGTCTAAAGTTCAACCCTACAACGGGCGAGCTTGTTGCAACTGGTTCGGTTGCTCAAGAGTCAGATGCTCATAGAAGCCTCTTCATGCCCACCAGAAACCTTTTGGAAAAAGTCCCTAAACAGTCTAAACAAGGCGACATATATGTTCCTCAGTTCGGCAATCGTAGTTCTTCAATTAAACTGGAAGAAGATGAATCTTGCACCTCCAGAACCCAGTCGAATTCTGAATGGAGAAGCACACCTCAGTCTGACATTGGTCATGAAGAAGGAAGGCATGCAGATTTATTGAGCAACGAGTTCAAACTTCCAGGAATCGCTATGTCTATGGCGTCGTTTGCTCATTCTAACCTTGATCAGAGCCATTGGCATCGGTCCGAAAGCCTTGCCTCTAGAAGTGGTGAGGATAAGAATCAATGGAATCCGAGCAGTCCCATCTTCTGCGACAAAGGGTCGATGGGAGCCACCGATAATAGAATGGACATGGAAGGTGATGAAGGCGATGGGGATGTTGTGCATAAGTATCCTACTTCGCCATGTATGACAGACTCGTCCAACGGTTCTGGGTCCATGTCAAGCTCACCATCAGTCGAAAGACACCGGCAGCCTGCTTGTAAGACGATCCATGGAGACATGGGAACGAAGATTACTGTCAAGGCTACCTACAAAGGGGACACTATACGGTTCAAGTTTGACGCTTCTGCAGGATGTTTCCACCTTTATGATGAGGTCGGGAAGAGGTTTAAGCTTCAACAATCTACGTTTCAGCTCAAGTACTTGGACGACGAGGATGAATGGGTTATGCTCGTTAGTGATGCTGACTTGCACGAGTGCCTCGAGATCATGGAATTCACCGGGACACAAAGCGTGAAGTTTCTCGTCCGCGATTTAGGTTCCAACGGGGGCAGCTCAGGGAGTAGTACGTAGCATTTTAGCAGGAAGTCGATGAACGTAACCAAGAGGCAAACTTCGGTCAACTTGGGCTTCGCTATAAGCTTGTACTTATCCTTCCGATCCTTAGCTTATCCGAGCAGCATGCACTCGAGATGACATTTTGGACGAAGATTGACGAAGGTAACT
Organism: Drosera capensis; assembly: GCA_001925005.1. Lineage (NCBI taxonomy): Eukaryota > Viridiplantae > Streptophyta > Magnoliopsida > Caryophyllales > Droseraceae > Drosera > Drosera capensis. Next base: position 46,648 of record LIEC01011995.1, read on the forward strand.
GGCTTGAATACAGTTCATGTATATCCTTCGAAGTGTAGTGTAGTATAGTTTAAAATGTTGATGTTGTGTCTATAACCAGACCTCACTTCTGTGGCACCAAGAAGATAACGGAGATGTTTTTCGTGTGTTTTTGTTTTTTCTTTTGAAAGGTTGATTTTGTGATTGGAACCACAAAAGGATCAATGCAGAAAATTGGTAGACAAAGCAAAGAAAATATCTGCTACTTTCGAGGTTGGTCCCTGCCCTACCGGTCGCCAATTTCCACCCTTGACTTTTTTTTGTTTGTCAATACATTCCAATCGAACACGTACACGTTTATCTAAACGAAACTCCGCGAATGAGGAAACCAGTATAATGATGCCCTGCTTTCATCATACTAGTATTTTTGTTGCAATGTTAACTTCCATCGGCTTATATGTCATTGGATGTGCGTCATGCCGACGCTAAGAGATTTTTAAAACACAAGATAATCATCATGACGTGACACTTCTGTATACCAGCATCATCACGAGCCCGACGACTTCATATCAAGTTCAATTTGAAAATGAATCTTAAAATTGAATGGTATTAACCTGACAAATTGCGACATCATAGTTTTTTTTTTTTTTTCTTTTTGGTGTTTTGATGATGACGACATCATAGTTAAAACACAAACCTATGCCACAACCCAATAAAAGGATTTTTTTTTACAAGAAAATCAACGCTTTCAAGTGTACAATTAGGTATTCTCAATGCCCCATTACCGTCTTTGCACTTAAACGAACTCGGCATTCCAAAGATCGTCAAATGAATCCCCATCACGGTACCAATGGTCCAGCTCAAATCCATCATAGTTAGTTCCTGTTATTTTCAAAGTGATTATATACTTTGTGGTTTTTATGGGACTTATTCACTGAATTACATTTCTTGTGGTTCAATGCAGCGTGGCTCGGTCACACTTTGAGAAATTAGTTAAAGATCTGGAGGATGGCTTGTCAGGCGTGTACCGCCAGGAACGGTGCGCAACATCAGAAAATCCCGACGATGGTAAAGGAAACAAGAAAAAAGCGAGGAGGACGAGTCGGGTTGCTTCGGATTCTGATGAAGAACGTTGGAGTTATGATCGTTGCACCTATTCTAATCCAGGCTCTGCAGGACATTGTCAGTTGTGTTTTGATGGCTACTGACCATCCACCTTTTCTCAACCTTGGCCGTGAAATGGACGAGCTGGGTTGCTGGAAGATTATTAGTTGTAGCAGTAATGGTATCATGAGTTTTAATCATTATTCACCCTTTAACCTCATTAGGATTTTGCTTGATAGAGCCCGAGGTTCCGGATTGTTTTACTTTGGGAAGAGCGTTGTAGATAACAGAGTTGATATTTATTTTGTCAATTCCAGTCGCGATTTTTCTTCTTGTTGTCATTTACATGCTCTCATTTATAGGTAAATGTCTTTGAAGTCGATATGCTGATAAATTCCCCAAAAGTTATGTCTTGGAAAAGACTGATGGACTATTTTACAGCTTGTTCTGTGTCCCTGTAGGTGGTATCAAATGTAGATGAGTCTAGCTTTTCTTGGCACAATATAATTGAAGTTGTGGAGTAGAATTCGTTCATTCTTTGAGTTGCATGGATCTATCCTTGAACAATCTGAAACTTAGTGCATTAAGCATGGCTTTCGAGTACTGGCGCGAAGCCATCTTCCAATCCATGCCCGTTCTCATCATCGCCTTGAACTCTTCATAGCTTATTCGACCATCCTGAGATAAGAAAAACCCCCAAGATAAGCCATGTCACATTCTTTGAGCTGGAAAACAAGTAGCTTGACAAAGTGAAAAATCTGTCTGGTGAATAAAGAGATGAGATCAAGAGGTGTTCAAAGTACCTTGTCCAAGTCCACATCAAAGATAATGTCATGCACCACCTGCTCGTTCTTGGGGCCATTCTCATCCTGAAAGAGCGCCTCTCTTAGTTCTTCGAACTCAATATAGCCACTCTTGTTCTTGTCGAAGAACTTGAAGGCGTGAAGGAGATGTTCATTGCTTTCCATCCTCTTTATGTGGATCGACAAGGTTAGGAATTCATCGCAGTCTATTGTCCCGTTTCCATCAATATCCGCCTTTTATCACCGCCAGGTCCGACAGAAATATGATATGTTAGCACCTTGGAGGCAACTTTCTCAATAGCAAGACTGAAAAACAAATATTGGTGACAGAGCGATAAGCGAGAATGGTACTTACAGCATCGATGTCCATGCTTGAGCTCTTCGAAGGATAAGTTCCCGTTTTTATCAGTATCCATCATATAGAACAAGCTTCTGATCTTCTCCGCTTCCCGACTGGACAAATTATCTGCTACCACCTGTTCGATCATATAAACAATCAGGTAAACCAAAGAATAGTGTTAACATGTTCTAGACTATAACGTCTTACCCGTAGAACTTTCTTCTTGAACTTGTTCATCAAGTAGAACTGCTTGATCCTGGTCATCACATTTTCTCCCAAGGGTACATCAGGGATCTTGTTTGCATTTTGTAACCATGGGTGCTCTTCATTCCATTCCATGAAAAGCAAAACCATTGTCTTCATAAGTCATTGAACTAGGACAGCTTAATGGAACCGAATAGCAAACTAGTTTGAACAAAACTTATACCAAGGACTTCCTTGAGAGTTAGTCGGCTGTAGGGATTTTGATCGAGCATACTCTTGACGAGATCCTTAGCTTCTTGAGAAACTCGTGGCCACGGATCTCTTTCGAAATCTATCAGGCCTCTCACTATGGCGTGTGCTATTCCCTCTTCAGTTTCTGCAATATTGATAGCATATGTAGAGAACTTGAGTTTTAGGCTTTTAGACATCTCTGCTTAAAAAGAGTATTGCTGTCCTAGAGATCGGAAAAACAACCTGCCCAGAAAGGTGGAATGCCGCAGAGTAAGATATAAAGAATGACTCCAGCACTCCAGACATCAACTTCAGGACCATAATTGCGTCGAAGGACTTCAGGAGCCATGTAGTATGGGCTCCCAACGATCTCACTGAAACGCTGACCTGAACCAATACCAGTAAAAAATTACACATGTAATTTGTCTTATGGCAGCTTACTTCAGGAGCCATGTAGTATGGGCTCCCGACGATCTCACTGAAACGCTGACCTAAGCCAATACCAGTAAAAATTTACACATGTAAGTTGTCCTATGGCAACCAAGCTGCTATTTGTTGGTATAAATGTTCACTGTGAAGTGCAAGTTCCTGAAGTGAAGTGAATGTGGCAAAAACCTGGCTTGAAGAATACTGAAAGCCCAAAGTCGATGGCCTTGAGGGCAGCATCCTCGTTCTTGCTTGTGAACAGAAAGTTTTCGGGCTTCAGGTCCCGATGGATCACCCCATGCTTATGGCATACCTACATACAAAAATGTGGTACAGTCATATCCATTCACCATTGGACTCAAACATATGAGAAACATTGAACATCAACTGTCAAATTATTTGATTATAGTATCCTAATCTGATCTCTATGGCTTGTTGATATTGCTTGTCATTCTGGACCTTCCAGCATGTGGAGATGGCACTATCCTACTAAGTTTCCGTGTTTTCAAATAAAACCTATCAAATGAGGCTTGACATACTCAATCAGTAATTCTGATTGGATGGTATCATCAAATGATATATGAGAACAATCCATTATAATTTATTCTCACATTTATATTACTTACCTGGACGATGCCGAGAATAGTCTTGACAATCTCAGCCGCGGCACGCTCCGTATAATGTCCCCTGGCCACAATCCTATCAAACAGCTCCCCTCCCTCACACAGCTCCATCACAAGATACACCGCCTCGGCATCCTCATAAGCCTCCTTAAACGCAACAATATTAGGATGCCGTGGCAGCTGCTTCATGATCTCCACCTCCCTCCTCACGTCCTCCACGTCGACCTCCGTCCTCAGCTTCTCCTTTGATATAGTCTTGCACGCGAAGCTCTCCCCCGTCTCGATCTCCGTGCAAAGGTACGTGATCCCGAACTCCCCTCTCCCGAGCTCCCTCCCGAAGGTGTACTTGTCCTTGATATTGGCCTCGATGTCTTTCAGGACGGTGAATGGGTGCCGGGAGAGGGCCGGGATGGCGCTTTGATGCTGCTTCCTGGGGATGAGATGAGCGTTGGCTCTGGCCTTCCTCAGGCAAGCTGCATTCGCGGGGTTCGAGATGCAGCCTCCCATTTTCCCGCCGAGGGAGCTTGTGGGGTCTTTCTCGGATTTCGGTTAGCGGTTGATTGGTCGGAGCTTCATTGAGAGAAGGGGAGAGAGGGGAAAGCTTTGAGGCTTTGAGGGGAACTGTTATTGGTTTTGAAAAGCTGTTAGGGGTTGGTTGGTTGCGCCTTTTTTAAGGGGTATGAGAAAATGGAAGATTAAGATACTCTTAATTTCACTTTTTTCTTGGACAAATATAGACCAAACAGGGGGCCAATCCTCACCGTCACAGATTAATGGCTCAATCCATATCCCACATGATTAACGGCTCAACCTCCACATAACATGATCAACGGTTTAACTTGGTGTAAGAAATCAAGAATTTCTGATAGTGTTCAATTGATATGTGGGGGTGCTATCTTGGTATAAGAGGTCAAGAATTTCTAATAGTGTTCAATTGGCATGTGGGGGTGTTAGCTCGTCGACTTCGGCCGGTTTTCCTGCTCTTACGGAATAACCTTTTAGAAATCTATACATAGAGAGACCAAATAGTTCGATGGATGAACTTGTTACGCTCGTAGGACACTTGTGTCATAAAAATCTTGGTCATCGATTCAGGTCTCGACACAAACACTATCCCGCTTGATTCGTAGTGCAAGATTGCTTATGATTTCCTTCTTGTAGGCTTGTTGCAAGCGAGAGGCTTTGACTGCGACACTACATTTTATAGTAATCATATGGTATCAGGAGAACTGGTCTTGTAGCAGAAGTTCGTACTTCATATCATTGCCTTGGTGACTAGCACGTTGGTGAGGTTCTCTTGCCCTTTTATAGTTCAAGAACATGTCCTTGATTGTTACATGGTCTTTTATTCTTCTAGTTGCTGCCTTCGACTTGCCAATCTATAAACTTAATCAAACCGCCTCTCGCTTTCTACATGAACAAAAGTCAATTAATGCAAGGCTATAGAATTCGCCCATCGCCATCACAGTTGATATATAGTCGCTGTTCTGGTTTCTGAACTCCTCCTTCAATCCTTCCCCTATAGGGGCCTCATCGGCCATCGATTCTTTCTTTGCTTGGAATGTGAATCATTTTCTATCAGACACAGCAGCCCTTCTATCCTATTACTATCATTCTGATACTAATGCATTACCTTATCACATTATCACAAGTCTGAGTCTGTGTGCTTGATTTATTCTCTTATTTCAGTTGTTTTGTGGTTCTAAGTTATCAGCTTCTGCAAATCAGAATATTGTGTTTCTCACCTTCATAGTACAACCTCGATTTCTTGAGCTAAGGATCGTGTTGATCTTGGTCTAAAGAAGGCGACTAGATGGCTCTTACAAGATCAAGGTCCTTCATCGAAAGATAGAGGAAAGATAGCACGAGCTTGAATCAAGATACGCCTTCACTTAGATCAAAAGTTGGAAAACTTAGTCCCATCCGCGTGAAGGAAGATGCTCTCTGGCAAGAAGATGTTGCTATCGATCAAGCGAGAGCCAAGAAAGCTAAGCGAAAAGAAACCTCTTCGTCTAAGAGACCTCTCTTTACAGTTCATGATCAAAGAGTCATCAATGTGTTTGATGGTTCTCGAGTGAATCCTATAGAGGAGGCAATCTTAGTTCTCGATGTTGACGACAAGGCCTTCTTTGAGAAATACGTAAATGAAGCTGAAGTTGTGGAGGCATGGCTGCTTGATTCTGTTGAAAACGAAGCTGCTCCAACATCGGTTAGTGTTTCTGATACTGAATCAACAACATTGTCATCTGTTTGCGACTCTGAAGCGATGGAAACATGGGTGATCTCCCTTATCAACCTTGATGAAGAGGATTCAAAGTGGATCTCAGATGCCGAATCACAGTGGGAGGAGATCAAATCCAATTTCCCGAGCCCCACTGAAAAGGTAAACTACGTTGATGAACGATCTAAAGCGGAGTTGGCATCTGAGCTCCTTTCTGGCTCCGTGGAATGGGCTCAGTCAGAGTTCAATGAGCCGCTTCTCTGGCCATCTGATGAGGACTGTACTTGGGACTTCGAGTGGGATTCATACACTCAATCGCTTCGCAAGGGCATACCTGAGCTCGGACAACCCAAAGAAGTACTAAATGAATCTACCGAAGCTGTTAAGCTAAGGCTGCGCAACAGAAAAAATGAGTCAAAAGATGGCAGCAGAAAGAGAAAACTTTTGCTTGTTTCTGGTGTAAGCAGATCAAAGCTGACCGAGTTCAAACGTGGACGTTACAAAAAATGCTGTTGCTAGGAGGATCAAATCTGTGCTTTCGATGCTTGATAAGTCAGATGCTAAACATAAGAGAATGGCTCATGCTGCGGCTAAAGACGAGTCCAGTGACATGGATCACGACGTAGATTCTTGTTCAACTCCTGTTAATGCAAGGCCCTCTTCATTATCCTGGGACATGCTTAAAACAGGTATGCCTCATTTGCTTCATGCTTGGAAATTGGATAGCATATTTGCACAGCATTCATATGATCAATACTGCTGAATTTTCAAGCTTCTTCATTCCTGCAGCGACATAGTCGCATAATTGTGATATAGATTCCCTGCATTATATTTGATTCACTTAGGAAAAACCATTGTGGCTACATCGTTTCAACGAGCGAGAGGTGGTGGTTGTTATTGTTGAGCTACTAAATTTATTTATGCTGCATCACACAGGCATTGATGTCTCTCTAATTGACGTTAAAGAGGAAGACTCCAAGTGGATTTCAGATGTATGTTCCGACTCAGAAGGCATAACATCCGGCACCCCGAGCTCCTTACTCGACTTGACAACAAACGAGAGCTCCCAATATGAGTTCTCTTCTACTGAGCTTCTCACGATTCCAATAGATTGGGAAGAAGTGGACTCCGAGGGGCCATTGTTTTGGCCATCGGACAGCGTGAACTACCACTCGAGTTCATTGTTAGAGATATCGCCTCCCAAGGCTGCCGATTCTGATTCTACCAAGGCAGCAGTCTGAAAAACCAAAGACTAATGATGGTAAGAAAAGGATGCTTCTACTATTATCTCGTTTAAGTGCATCAAAGATGATTGAGTTCAAGCGCGGACATAGAAGAAGTGCTGATAGAAGAAAGATGAAGGCCGTGCGCTTGAGTTTTGGGGCATCAGAAGCAGAAGTGGCCGTCAACCAAGGACCTATGAAGTCCTCGAAATTCGGCCTGCCCTCAGCCTCATAACGACTTGGAGTTGACAGTATGTTAGCCCTCGCTTACCTGCCAAGCAACAAGGTGTTTGGGCTGAGTTCTGGTTTGAGAATATATAGTAGAGTCTCGAGGAAAACATACAACTTATACTGCATTTAAGAGAAAAAAACATGGAGAACATAGAAAATTTGATTTAGGGGGTCAAGGAAAAAATACGAGTTGGTGTTGTTTGGTTGTGTTAAACTTGTTCTGCTTCGAATAAGAATAAAAAAAGTGACATCATATGTCCCCTTTATTGCACTTTTGTATTATGGTACACGATTCTACAAGCAACCATAGAAGCCACCGAGATTAGAGATCGAAGCATTGGGTATCTCTAAATTAATAGAGACACCAGTAAGAAATTTTCTTGTGTCCAACAATTGAATAAACTTCCACTTCGAATCAGTATTACGAAGTGATGATACCAATCACTACTAGTAGTCCATGATAGGAAACCTGACCTGAGAATTGATTGAACGACGGTTCTCAGTCGTGGAGTTCAGAAACGACGGCACCAATCTGTACCCATTGCGAGGAATCATGAACCAAAATTCATGAGAAATCCAACACAATTCATGAAACCTTCAAACAAAACAGCCAAAGGATTGCATAACACAATTTGATGGCGATGATTTCACAATGGACCACAGTAAAGGGTTGAGCTGATTCAACCACCATCGGAAAGAGTCAGAAGTAGCAGCAGGCTAGCAGCATATATGAAAGAATAGACAGACCACCAATGAATAACCAAACCAACAAACTCAGTCCAGTCGGGCTGCTTACAAACATTTCACTACAACGTAGGTCATTCCATTCCAAAGTTGCTCTTACACACTCAAATTTCGCCCATGTGCCCGAAATAACCCAGCAGATACAAATCCTACGCCTTTTTTTTTTTTTTTTTTACACAACTCGAATCAAACAAGAAAATTAATACATACAAAATGGGAATGTAAAACAAGACAAATGTGGCAGCAGTTCCAAGTACCCACTACTCTTGCTTTGCCGTGCTGTTCCTCTATATGCAGATTCCTTAACAAGGCAACAAGGAGAAAGGAACCGAGATTTCCAAGATGATGTGATAATTGTTGGTACCTCGAGAGGTTAACACAATTGAGATCACTTCTGCAGATTATATCATGAGGATAGCTGGAACCGTCCTGTAGGTTTTGGTCTCCTCCAACCCTGACAAACATGGTAACATCAGGATGAGATCGTTTTGTAAGACTCCTAACAAAGTTTCAGAATTGCAGCAAAAGATCCATCTTAATGGAGTGAAAAGCAACCAGTAGAACATGCTTGTGAATTTGAGTATCTTGGCTGCTCTATATATTGAACATGTCATAAAAAAGCATGAAGAAAGTTGCAAAAGTTCAAATCAGAAAAGGCAAGGCAAGCGTTCTCATTCAACATCTGGAGAAGAAGAGAAGGGCAAGATGGCATCAAGAACTTACAAATGCGGCATAGTACACGAAGGTCAGTCCTGCTAGCACAACAAAAGCAATTTGGAACACATTATACCTGGGAAAAAATGTCGAGTCAGTTAAGTCAAATTAATGCAATGACAACATTAAAAAATTGCTCATACGAGAAGAGGATGGCTCACTTGTATAAATATTTGATACCACACAGAGACTGCAGGGTGTGCCCAAATATTTCTTCAGCAGCAGTAGCTTGAGCATAGTATGCAAAAGCAGTGGCACAGAATTGTATCACACTGAAATGATAGCGAAGTTAGTAGTCGAGCCCAAAATTAGACTAAAACAACAACAATCCAATCGAGCAATAAAATTAAGCTGTTTGGAGCCCTGGGACCATGAAACTCATGATTTAACCTCATGTCCTAAGCACCGTCAGTAAAATGTGAATATGGAGCCGAAAAATAGGATACATCAGTCATTTGAGAAAAGTAATAGCTTTTGGCTACCAAACGTGAGCATCATTAAAAAAACAAAAAAGAAAAGAAAGAAAGAAAAAACCAGAAAAACAGAGAGAGAACAATACACAGAGCTACAACCAGAGCTGCAAAATTAGCCAAGCACACTGAAGGTACCAAAAAATAGCATGACTCTGAAAGAAAGAAAAGTAGTATTTTGCCCCAAAATAAACATTATAAAAAGCAATGGAATATAGTTGAGAGGCAGGTTTTGCCAATAAAATTATTTAAACAAAAGTCATGCTGGGTAATCAGAATCTAAGTAGAACCAGGGGCACTAATTTTTTTTTTAGTATAATGAAGAGGTCATATATTGCTCTGGCATGAATATATATGATCAGTACAGCATGAATATTGACTAAATAGGAAACAGAAGATTGCGGGCTGAAGAGCAAAACCTGATAGAGCAAAGTAGAATGAGCCCCACATTAAACAGGAAGGAGTTCATCAGGGTCGCTCCCCACCTGTAAACATGTCATATGTATTGCTCAGCGCATTCTGATTGAAATTTCAACGTCCACTTAAAAGAGCCAAAACCAGTTTGGAAAATTATATACTTCATTGGGTGGATTGTGATGAAAACTAATCGTAACCCAAGCATTGTTGCCCCAGCGACAACAGCAACCAGAAGGTAGAAGCAGAAGAATGCAAATGCCGCAGTACCAAGAAGACCTGTCAAATCACACAGTAAGCATAAAAGTTAAAATGTGTACAAAGACTTCCAGGAAGTTAAAAAAATCAGTTGACTAAACCAAAAAAAAAGTACCCCAAACATTGTCCAGCTTGATGAAAACCCAATTCAAGAAAGGAGAAACAGGTGGCTTGATCATCAGATATATCACGATGTGTGCAATCCACGCCACCGACACAATCAACCTATTGAAAGAAACAAAATTTGGTTAAAATAACATCTCCAGTCCCAAACTTATAATCGACTACATGAATGTGCTTCTACCATGTTTATCACAGGAGAGTACATATAGCAGTTCATATGGTCGATGCAATAAGACTCGAAGAAAACAACTTGGGCTTGGGGTGGCAATATAGCTTTTATAGTTTTTTTTTCTTGACATATCAAACAAAATTAATAGAAGAGATGGTCAGTTTACGAGTTTTATACAAGCAGAATGCTGAAGGGGGGGGGGGGGAATAATTTTTACTCATCATACCACGATGAGGCAGAACCCACAGCCTTATGCAAGCCCGGAAAATTGGCTCGAAACTAACAGCAAAATGCAAATCAAAGGTCAATACATACCCCAATATCCCTAAGATGAGTTTGCCAAGGTATCCAAGAACAGTTAGTGCCCAAGCAGTTTCTGCCTGTGCAAATAAGAAAAAACCACAAAATGAAATGACATGCCCAGGAGCACGCAGACGGATTAAACAGTGCAGGGTACCCAATATTCCAACCTTTTCACCTTGAGGATACATCTCTTCCAAAGCCAACACATCTTGTTCTAGTAGCAGTAACTCCTACAAGCCACAAATGCATTGCTCTCATTCTCCAGAAGTAGCAAATCAAGACAGGCAACAATTCTCAAGACTGCCAATCAATACTTTTTGTGCAGCAATTAGCAATAGTATCCTTTTACGTTTGTGTGTTACATGCTGATGACAGTTGTTTGGCTTCCCAAATAAGCCAAAAATGATAAGTACAAACCAAAATCATCATGGAAGGACCTTAAGGTTGAAAAACTTTGCATACCTTTTCCACAGCTTTTACATTCTTGCGCCATTTTCTTCCCTTGTTACCAGCCTTTTCCTCTTGGCGAAGTTCATCAGCAGCCTTTTTCAATTCCCGTGCCTTTTTCCCAAGCTCAGTTGCTTCCTGAAACATGGAGTAAAATCACATAACTTAGTCATAGAAAGCATGTAATTTTGCTTCAGATATCAATAGGCAATCTATCAAAGCAAGTGAGTCGGAACAAACAAAGCACCTTGATGTACTGCGAACGTGTGATTACAGCCTTTGGACGCCTGATGAAAGAAAATATGAGCCCCAGAGGGAGACAAGCAATGCCAACTCCACCAAATATCTGGATAAATAAGAACATAAAACTGTCACAGAAAGATATGTCAGCAGCTTCAACCTCTATCATCCTCCCAGATCGCATTTTTGGCATCCTAATGGATCCGGACAGGGCTACATGAGTGACATGAGTCCGGGAAAAAGCTCTTAATCATATGGGATTTCAAGAAACAATTCACAAATTCAAGCTGCAGCTAGCTGTATAAATATCCACAGCAAACTAGAAGTGGCCCTCAAGAAACAGTGAAACTTGACAACTCTGGAAGAATGAATAATACCGTAAACAGCACTGATCCCAAAATGGTAGCAAGAGCAACGACATATTCTGGAAAAGTGGCCCGCATCGACCACGTGGTTTCTGCTGAAGCATTTGCAAGAAATGCAGAACACTGAAATCAAATGAGGCAATGAAAACAGCAGGTTAGTGGACATTATACAGACCAAGCACATCTTATTGGACAATATAAGATGAATCTATCTGAGAACAATTATCTTCCACAAACCTGCTTTGCACCTCCAATGCATTGCTGGCCACTAGAAAAGTCCCATGAGCTTGGGAAGGATGTAGTGCTGGATGAAAGATGCATAACAGTGAAGTCTACCTTTCCCGCAAACCCTAAGGACAGGGGAAAAAACAAATTGACATCAAATGTCAATGGCAAGAACTCCTGTTGAAGCACACTAAAGCCAGAGACAAGTAGTTAGTTAAGTACAGCAAAAAAAACCATGATATCAATCATAATACTACATATAGCAAAAAGTCTAACATTGTTTACTAAGAGAGACAGCTGACAAGCTTGCAAGCTCAACCCAAAGATATGCGATCCCCAACCATCACCCCAGCCCCACAACAAACAAGCTCAAGCTGGAATGGGTTTTTCATTCTTGGGTAGTATAATGTAAGCTAAGAAATTCATCCCAACTCGAGCCACCAAACAGCTCATAAAGTGAAACAACTTCCTTAATACAGTTCTTTGTGGTTAATCCACCCCTGTCATATCTCAAAATAAGATCACTTGACACTTTTCTCTTCAAAAAACCCGAATAACACTCCATTTCTCAGACACCAAAATATTATTTCACCACATAATAACTTATCTATTAGAATAACTAGCACACTTTGAAATTGTTTTCAGAAACCAATAGTTAAACAGATGCCATCAAATGACCACTATTTTTCTCATCCTCAACCATGTCAATATAGCAGATGTCCACCCACGGGGAACCTACTACCGCATTCAGCTGCTACTTCGATAAAATCACAAAGAATAAACATCAGGTTCAAATGATCAAACAGATGAAAGGGGCAAGAAAGGAAGCTTCTAACCCAGCAATCCAGGCAGAAAAAAATACAAACTCCTAATCTGATTGAACTTCTAATATGAGGCAAAACAGAAAATAATAGACACACCATATAAAATGCCGAGCGCAAGGGCACAAACAATAGCTGTCACAACCACCCAACACAATGCACCCCTAATCCTCTTGGCAACAGTCCTGCAGTCAAAATCCCACGTCAGTCAGACCATGAAAAACTCCTGAACGAGTTAACTTCACAAACAGAAACACATCATCTGTCGTGACACGTAAACACCATCTTGCTTCCTACCACAAACTTTGACTTTTCATAGATCCTTAGCAGGCTATCGGAACTAGGATGATTGCAGTTAGTACACGAGTTCCAATTCTACAACCCTATTCATTTGGCCATTGGTATCAGATGAGCAATTGTGTTGTGAATGGTTCAGAACCAAGAAGGCATGCACGTGTTATCACAAAACATAATATTCATAACCCTTCTATCTCAAAACCTTTAGTAGAGTTGGTTCTTCACCATGGCATCATTCAGAGCAAAGGCAACTACAGTTAGTTCACGATCCTTTAATTTAAAACCCCTCATTATTTCATTCTAAAAAAAAACCCTAATTATTAGGCAAATGATGTCAGATGGTTCATTGCTTTAACCACATATCAGAGTCAGCTCAGGAGTTCTAAATCTACAACACCAGTTAACTAGCACTTTTAAGATTGATGATTCCATCGTCAACGGTTCATCCAATAATGGATCCCTCAGTTCAAAACAAGCAACATTCTACCTTTTCTACACCGCTATATTAGCTAGAGTCCCTTCCTCACACTCTTTTACAAAATCAACACCAAAATCCAACTGTCACAAGCCACATTGCAAACAAACCAACACACGAAACCCTAACCACAAACCCCAAACCCGCACATACTTATCCTGATCCCCTTCGTAATAAAACATCGCGAACGGAATCACGAACAACACCAGCACCGCATCAACAATATATACAACCATCCACAGATCCTTCATCGGCAACGTCAGATTACACGCTCCGTTATATATAGCGTGGCTACAGGCCTGGCGGTTGGCGACGTCGGCGGGGAGCATGAGGATGGAGATGATGGCGACGGAGAGGCCCAAAACGACGACGAATTTGGGAAAGTAGGCTTGGTTGACGTCGTCGGGGTGCTGGTAGTTGACGAGGAGGTACACGTTGAAGATGAACACCAGGACGCATACGATCGCGGCCACGATGACTAGGGCTAGGTTGAAGTCTCCCATGGCGGATGAGGGAGAATTCGGGGATGTGTGTGAGGGGTGGTTGATCTGATTTGGGATCGAATTGGATCGAGTTTGTATTTGGGGGTGATGGATCTTGATTTTGGGGCTTGATTTGAAAAAGCGGATATCAGGTTATGCGCTGGTTTTTCATTTTGGTTTCATGTTTGGTTTTTGCGACTTTCGATTCGAGAGTGGTTTCTTTGCTCTATTGATCAATGCTTGTGCTCCGATTCATATGTTACGTAAACGTGAGTGTTGGAAAAATATGTTGACCAAATATCTGAAAATTAAAATTTTATTATTGATGTAAGGGAGATCATAATTTATGCAAGATGAAAAAAATATTTGATTAAAAAGTTAAAAGATGACCAATCAATGTAGAAAAAATTCATTAAAATGAAGATAAAATTTGGGGGAAACTGAAAATAGTTACTGCAATTCAATTTTTTTAAAAAAATTAAATAATATTTGTCAAATACTAGTTGAATACATTTCTAAAATTTTTATCATCCATTATAAATTACAATAAAATTAATTATTAAATATTGATAACTATGTAAATGTGAATTAAGATCAGACTGGTTGATACCAATTGAATATGTGATCAAGGTCGTTAGATTCAAAATCTTGGGATTTTTGAGTCAAATAATCATGTTCAAAACCACAACATCCACGTGAGTCAGAACATTCACATCGATGGACCTTAATTGTTTTTATAGGAGTATTCTTGATTTTGATAGTTTTAAATTATTTTTTAAAGTCTCATATAATTTATCATATTGATGATTTTTACTCTTAGTTTCATATACTGAAGGTTGATTATGTATATGATATAAATTTAAAATGGGATGAATGATTGAGTGAAATATAGATGTTAAGAGATAGCTGAGAAGTTCAATCATGACCTGATTCAAAAAAATTCTTACATAAAATCCTTCAAATTTAAAAATAAAAATAATCAATCATTACAAATTAATTTTAATAATCTCAGATTATCATGGAATAATAGCCTCCAAAAATGGAAAGTTGTGGATAATGCAAGACCAATGAGTTTCCGCAGCTTTTCGAACCAGACTGGAAAATAGACCACAGAAAGGGTGCGGAACAACAGAGCAAATTTGTTCGAAGCGAGAGATCTGAAACTTCACAAATTTCAATTTCCCCGCACATCCCTTCAGCCTTCGCTACTTTCGAGACTATCTCACTGTGGTCCCCTTTGGCGCCACTCGAAATTCAATTCCAAATCCACCACCCCCAATTCAATCACCCTATTCCTCCACCACCTTCAATCGCGCCGCCGCCCCGGAGGAAATTGCTAGAGATGGAGACCGCGTCGGAGGACGGATCCAGTCCTCATCGGATTGACGAAGACGAAGACGAGTCGCTGAAGGCTGAGTCCGATGTGGAGTTGCTGAAGAGGGCGTGGCGGAACGAGAAAGGGGCGCCTGAGATTCTCGAGTATCAGTCCGCTTTGGTGCGCAGATCCACCCAACAGATCCATCACATGGTATTTTTCTTCTTCTTTTTTTTTTTTCTTTTTCTTTGTTTATATATTTGGTGAAATCTGTGGTTTTTGGAGCGTGAGATTTTGTTTGTGTTTTGCCTCTTTTCTTGGTGGTGCTATGGATTTGCGGTTTTGGTTAATTTGATGCTTAGTGGGATCGATTTTACTATGAACTCGAGTGGATGGTAGGAAATTCATGATAAAAAATTGGTATTAAAACCCTTCCTCACGTAAATGCCAATTATGGATCCAATGTAAACACCAACAACTATGAACTGCGGCGTTCAAGAGCTAGTTAAATAACCAGAGATTGCACGATTCAAACTCGTGAGTATGTCTACGTGATACAATATATTATCAGTACTAGCTAACAATGCTTCGGTAATGGAGGCCTTATCCGTTGTTGGTGTGGTGGAACTCGTATCTACCAAACAAGTGCTGAGGATCTGTAAGGTACATGGAGCAAAACACAAAAGGTGGAGCCTTTAGTGAAAACCCATGTATGTCTTTTGCTGTTGGATCTTGGAACTCTGGTCATGTTTAAGAAACCAGGTGGGTTGGAGATTGCATTTTAGGCATAGTTATCTTTATCCTTGTATAATTGCTGAGAATATTGTCATTCTAAATAACGTAGACGGTAATATGACGATAAATTGATAATCATGTGTTTTTGTCCATTGTCTTTACTGGACACCCCTTGTCTCAGGATTCTCTGTAGTCCAAATTTCCTAGTGTACTAAGTTCCGTTCAGAGATCCTAGGTTATTTGCTTATGAGTTGGAGAATAAATCCCAAAAAAAGACATTCGCATTCCAAATAAGTAGCTCTTGTATTAGTTGGAGAAAGTTTGCTTAAGGAAGGTTGTCATCAGCAAGATATATAACTTAATTGTCTGTGACTCTGTAATGAACTCTGTGACTGGCTCTCTTATGCTAAATCACATGAAACGTAGCTTTCTACTGTTATATATATGCATGTATTAATTCCAACTTAAAGGGACTGGCAAAACTCATTAGCATTGAGCTTGACTTGAGCATTGTCCTGGTTCTCTTTGCTTCTGATTGCTAGTGTCTATTTATGCATTAATGCCTAATAACACCACCTTTTTCCTTGTTCATTTTGCTAGCCATGGAATGCAAGCCCGGACATAATACACTGTGTGACGAATTGTATGATTTGTATACATGAGTTCCTTCTAATGGTCCATATCACAGTTTGCCCTGCCTGTGCTATATGGTTGTGACTTTTCCTGTCAAATTTTCAATTGGCATTTGTATGTAAATTTTGCTTTTCTGCTGATTTAGACTCATTTCAGGAAGATCTTATTGAGGAACTTACCAAAAGGGGTGATGATCCTCTCATTGTATCTATTTATCAAATAGATCTAGATAGGGCTCAGTTTCTATTAAGATCATATCTTCGGATCCGCCTCCAAAAGGTACAGCATCTTTTCCACTCTCCAGTTTCAGTTGAAATATTACTGTACATCAAGCCTTCAATGAACTTTTACCGCAGATTGAGGCTGCCATGCTTCATATTGCGAAGACTGATCTTTGGAATCGCCTGTCACGACAGGAACAAAATTTTGCTCAAAGGTGAAGCATGGGATTTTTGAATTTCTTACGAAGTTTCAAAGATGATAGCAGGAACTTCTGTTAGTGCCAATTCTCCACGAAATTAATTTTGTTCTCTTATACAGGTGTATTGAGGATATGGGGAGTCACATGGACGAGTCCGTTCTGTCAAAATTGCCTAGTGGTTATCAATCCAATCTAAAACAATCCAATGCAAGCGATGAAGATGATATGGGTACTGATTTGTTTTTGTAAGGTGGACTCTATCAGTGCATAAATTTCTCCTTGAAGGACTCATAATGACTTGGCTGAATCGGCAACACAATAATCGGTAGATTGACTAGTGAAGCGGCTGTTTGGTGAATTGAGTGGTTGTTCACATGATATACAATGAATCATCATATATTGTGCTATTTTAACCCTGGCCCTATATGTACAGTGCAGCAAGTAAAACTGCAAAAACAAACTGTTACTCCTTCTAATAGTGTGCAAATCCGCATTGATGTTTGGTTTCTTCGGTTCAAGTAATGTGGAAGCACTAAATTTCATTTTTCTTCTGTTCTTTTGTTGTAGTACCTGAACCAAATCTGAATACCTTTGTTTTCTGCAAGAGCCAGAACTCCATTGGAGCTATCCCACTCGACGACAGGCAAGGCATCCACCCTCTTTCTTTTCCACATATCTTCAATTTTTGTAAGTGTAGTTCAATTCATCTTAATGTGCTAACGCATCCGATTTCTCTGGGGCCTTGACAGCGGCGAAGAGATTGTGGACCTGGTTGCGGGTGAGTTGTATGTTCTACGGTACAAGTCAATAAAACCATATGTAGAAAGAGGTCAGATTAATCTTGTTTGAGCTCTTTCTATGTTCGGGTGGCAGAGGACACAAGTTATAGATTCTGGATACCAAACAATTTTTGTTATTTGAATTAAATAATCATATAAATGGCTGTCTTCTTTGTTTCTTTGTCAAGAGATAAGAACTCTCATTGCTAGAGTATTTGTCAAAAAACTGAATTTCAGCTCTGTTTGCAACGGCAGATTATAACCGATTAGTTACCCCAAATAACCATGCTACAAGTCTAGCAGAGCTTGATCGACAGCAGTGCGACAACGGCTTATGTTTTATTGATGTTGGTTCTGTTAGGACGCACAATCTACCACTTCGTTTTCAACCCAAAAACATTTGATTTATAAGTTACAATCCAATCAAACGTAGAAACTATTAATATAACATTGCTGTAATCATAGAAAACCTTGTAACAAATGTAACTACAGTGAAGCTGACTATATAAGGGAAATTAGCACATTAAATCTAAGACTTTAAACAATGACACTTAGGAATCATCATCTTCGACTTCTCTTATCGTGCCTTCAATTATGTTCAAGATCCACATTAGGTTTTGTCATCTTCTACCGTTTTTATGATTCATTTCATGAAGAACCATGATCAACTTTCGAACTCACGGTTACTTCATAGGTATCCTTGACTATAGCCTTCGGAAACCTGAAGAGCTTCTTCATCTGCAAAGTTCAGATTGATACCATCACTTGCACTTCATCTATAAAAAATGTTGTGTTTTTTCACACTCGGGCAGAGTTGAATTTAGGATATGGAGACATACCTGGGCAATGGCAGTAGTGCCGTCGCCAAGGTCCACGGTGCAACTTAAACCAAGAAACGATTCTTTGATACGGTAAGTAGGGAAGCTTTCTTGGGTATTCCATCGCAGAAACAAGTGCAGTTCAGTCGAGACTTGAAACACAGATGACTTCTGAACGCTGAATGTCCCTCGAGTCTGAGCTTTCTCCCCTGAATACTTCCCATCTGTTGTTATTAATAGATGGTGTTGATTAAATGATTAGAGAATTTCAAAAATAAAAAATAATTTAAAAAAATTTCAATCATTAAATGTATTTTAATGACACAATTTATGTGTTGATACCAATAAATTTTCTTTTTCTTTAAAATTATATAAAAATAAAACAACGTTTCTCTTTGGACGGCAAGCATAACTGCTTCTATTCAACGCAGATCTAACCGTTTATACTCGACACTCTCCCCACATTTTCTCTAGAGAGGATTGTTTCGAAAGCCGGCGATCTGTAATCTTTGATTTCTCTTTAAATTTCTACTGTGTTAGATTTGAATTTGGATTAGATAGTTGTACTTCCTGGTGCTAGTCTTGGTAGGAGAGTTGTAATGAAATCTAAGCTCGTTTTCTGCTTCGCCTGCCTATTGCATTTCTTACTGTATCATTATGTGATGCTACTATATGTCATGTCTTTCTCAAATAATCATACCCTAGCGCGTTCGATATCATCCAATGCTTGCAGACACATATTCGTTTGCTTCAGATACATGTTTGGATTGTCTGTACATGTATATGCTCTCTTCAGTAAGCCTGAAGACGCTGGTAGGCTCTGCACTTCCAGGTGACTTCTTTCTTAGAGATTGTGATGTTATCAGGTAATTATGGGTTGAATACCATCTTTTCACATTACAGTAATCATCGGTTTGTTGCAATGATCTATTTACATTTCACGAATTCATATCTCCTTTGACACAGATCCTATGCTGATAAGCATATAGTGGACAGATATGCAGGCTTTGTGATGATTATGCTAGGGTCGGAAGATTTTGATAAATTCTTGCCCTTTTCCCTATTTGTGCCCGTCATTGCCTTCATGTGCGAGTTTGTTTCAAATCTCTACTTAAGTAATCCTGGGATGTTAGGCATGTCTAATGTCTTATTCCCCCTTGATGCACTCCGACGAGTCCTGTGCTTGCTTCTGAACTTGCATGGAAGCATGGATGGATATGTGTCTCTTTCAAAAGAGACATGTCAAGATATGATATGTCATTCTTGAATTTTGTCATACTGCTTTTATAAGCAGACTAAAGGTCATTGTACCTGGGGAGATTATTGCAATTTTATGCGAACACCTAGAATGCAATTATTGTCTTGGTCTAAACCACAACTTGATGTTTTTGGTAGATCAGTACTTCATTTCTCAGCTGACAGCTTCACTTGAGAGGGGTCTTGCGAGTTGTAACCAGCGGTACAAGTTTTCCATCAAGGGCAATCAGGGATGCTAGTGATCGAGTTTTACTCTATGCATTCCTACTGCTTAGGGAGAAACATTGGTGGAGTTTTTTTCTCTCTCATATCACTCATCTGATGCAGTCTGTAATTGGAGGTACAGGGAAATAACTCAGGACGCAATGTTTCGGGGACTATGTGACAGGATGCAGTATAATCCACCCCATGGAGACACTAATCTATATTTGTTGAAAAGGCCTATCGCATTACATCTAGCACCACATTAAGCTACAGCTGCACTGCTGTGAACATTAGTAATCTCACGGAGCACCACGATGAGCGCAGCAATGAAGGCACCATCAACGCCCGGATTCACAGTCACCCCGTATGTGTCCTTATGGAGCAAAAGGTTCTTCAAGCTGCGCTGCTTTTGCATCTGCAAAGATCACAGTGAACCATCATATGTGATTCGGCTTTCTTTCTTTCCGTACCCCCTCAAAAGTTAAGGGAATCATTTTATGTATTAACAAGACATACCTGGGCAATGACGGCAGAGCTATTGCCAAGATACACAGTGCAACTGGCATCACGATGCTCTCCTTTGACAAGGAAATCTGGGACATTTTCGTCGGTATTCGAGGCCAAAAACACGTTCAAATTGGTTTTGTATTGAAACCGTGAAAACCTCACAACGTTGAAAATAAGGTCTTTTGAATCCGTGCTATCTCCCTTGAATACTTGCCATCTACGGTGCGCTGAGAATATCTGATTGATCAGAATAAGCAAGTTCAAGAATACAAAATATATTAGCACGAATCAAACAAACTGAGAGGTTTCAATCATTGACCTTTCGACGGAGGGTAACGAGGGGAATTCCAGAAGCGTCATTCAGAACATGACGAGCAGCGGTGGAAAAGAAATATCTCTCGACGCTGAATATCAGATTCCCGTTGATGTCAGTCACGTTAAACTCCCCGTTTCCCAGCGAAAAAGCCTTCTTGGTGATCACCGTAGTCACCGGATACGCCTCCGTGAATTGTCGACCGACAACCACCACCTGTCCCGGTGTCATCTGCATCTGGGTTGGAATTAATCCGCTCATGATTTGAATTGACTTCTTTGTGTTCTTGCTGTTCTGCCTTGTTTGCTTGCTGAGATATTTTATATACGAGTCCTTGAACGCGCTTTCAGTATAAAATGCAGAATGCTTGACCCAGAAATGAAGATTTCAATAAAACGTACAATGGTGAGGTTCTTAATTGTCAACCTTTACCTGGTCATATGAAAACTTATTGACATATCATTCGTTGAATGTTATGATATACTCATAGACTATGTTCTAGTCATCAATTGCGATTTACATACGAATCACAACAAAAGTTAAATGGCCTAGGAAACTCAATTAGTCTCAAAAATTAATCTTTTGACATTTCATAAGTGGAATTTTGATGAGGGCAAGAAACGTATGAGAACAATGTTAGAGATATTAAATCTATATCGAAGTTTGGGTAAAATTTGTAACAATATAAATAAATCATAGATATCTTTTTTTATTGTCAATTGATTTTAGAAATAAATCCGTCTTTCTACAAACAATAATGCATCAACAACAAGGGCCATAGCCTTTCGGTATAGTTGTCACATAATTCTTTTTCTAACTATTTGTTATGATGAGTATGTGACCGATTATGTATGATCCATACAAAATCAATGTACTAAGAAATTTTTTGGAACAACTCTGGACAACACCCCTGTAGTCCTCTGGCGTTATAGAGGATCCAATTTTACAACATGAACATTTTTGTTTATTGTCAATTGATTTTAGAAATGAATCCATCTTTTTACAAACAATAATGCATCAACAACAAGGGTCATAGCCTTTCGGTATAGTTGTCACATAATTCTTTTTCTAACCATTTGCTATGATCAGTATCTGACCGATTATGTATGATCCATACAAAATCAATGTACTAATAAATTTTTTGGAACAACTCTGGAGAACACCCCTGCAGTCCTCTGGCATTATGGAGGATCCAATTCTGTAGAAACAAGAACAATTGTGAGAATATGGATTCATGTCACTCATTTTACCTTTAATGAAAGAAACAATAACAGCTAAACCATAATTTGCCACATATACAGTTCGAACTGAGTCAACTGACTCTTGGACCAAAGAAAGAAATCAAATTTGATAAAGTACTGTCAGCAATTATTCATCATTTTGTTTCCTAATAAGAGTCTTTTGTGATGCGTAAGTTGCAACGTCTCCTGTAGTTAGAATCACTCCTATGTATACTCATCCAGCACCGGGTATCTTCACAACGTCATTGCCGGTCGATTTTCCCTTGATAAATCCCAAGAAGATCTCCATCACTTTTTCAATGACCCCTTTCGTCGTCCCAGGTTTCTGAGTCGGCTTCTCCTTCACTTTGCCAGTAACCACTTCCGTCGTCCCAGGTTTCTGCATCGGCTTCGTTGCAGGTTTGACTGCAACAGCATGCTGTCCTGTTTCCTTCCCGGGTGTCGGACCCAGCTGAGGAGGTAAGTCCCTGAGAGAAGCTCCAGTACCTTCAAATGCGATACGCAGCTGTGGATACACAATCACAAGTGATTCCTTGAACTTTTCTGTGCTGTTGGGTGTCGCGGTTCTTGTCCGAGGTATTGAGGGCTTGTTAAACTGCTTAACGCATGTCTTCAATATGGTCGTCCCATGCTCGCGGAAATGAGAAGTAACCAAAGGCTCAAAGTGCTTGGGTGGAGTACGCAGCAAGGCCAGTGTGGTTCTGCAACATAAGAGAAACGCGTTCTCGTTGTAAGCCAATGATTCCTCTTCCCAACGCTGGCCGGTCAAGAAATGGAATCTCGGTTCATTGAAAAATGGCCTCTGGTTCAACACTAGAGCTTGGATCGAGAGCAAGACCTGTAAAATCACAAGGATTAATGTAAACTGGCATAAATGCCATGGTTCCCCAACATCATTTGCAACTGCGAGGCCTAAACAACACCGAAAAAGAACTAGAATCACATGATTCCTTGAAGCTAAAGTGATTGTTTGATGGACTGGACGCGTCTTATGTGAAGTGCCTGGCGCATTCTCCCACTAACCCGTCTCAAAGAGTAGTTTGCAAAATAAGTTTGTTGAAAGTCTACTTCATCAATTTACTCTTTTGATGAGCCTAATTTCAAAAGAGGTCTGAAACTGGTGAGGTGACTTTGATCTAAAGTTGATTAATTCCTTTCCCTCTTACTTCAAAGAACCAACAAAAAGGTGCTCAAGTCGGGAAAGAAACTTCTCTATCCACAGAGCAAAAGGCTACCGCGCCAAGACTCAAGCTCCTATCAGACACGCGTTGATCGAATGTTTGATGGAGCAAATTCATCCCTCAACCGAATGCACAACAGTTAACCATTTTCATGAGAGGTTTTCCGAGGGAATCCCAAAGGAGCTCAATAGCCCACAGACCGAGAGGGGCGTTGAAGCCAACATTACAAAGCGGTCAACCAAAGGGCTCACCCAGTATAAAGAACTCCTGACCTGACCAAGGATTGAGGATGCCAAAGTTGCTGATCGTTAGGGTATTTACTCAAGTGGCAAGTAGTTCACTCTTAGAAAATAAAAAACAGAAAAGAGACAACCTATCTTTCTCAACTATGTATCTGCATTATCTCTTATTCATCTTTGTTGTGACCCTTCTCCTTCAATAAGGCTGTTTATTCACTTCCCAACTCAGCTTCTTGAAAAGATGTGTATTGCAAGTAGTTTTTGTCGGTACCAGTTTCTCGATATATCGACAAAAAAGGCTATTGAATCCTCCATATCATCCGCGAAAATGGAATCTATAACAAAATATGGAAAAGAGTGCACATAACACAAACAATAAATCGATTCCAAAAAAAGCTCAAGGAAAGGGATTGTTTGATATTACGGTTCAAAATTAGAGAAACCAAAACCAGTAACAAATAAAAAACTAATAGTGAAAATCAAAATTATTTTACAAAATAAAATGATTTTGTGTAAAGGAAGTCTTAAATATTACACTAAAATGAAACAAAAAACAGAAAACAAAAATGATACTAAATAGTTTTGTTTCATCAATTAATGAAAAAAATACTTAAAAAATAAAAATAAAAATAATATCAAACATGTCCAAATTAAATCGAAAGGAAAACAAACCCTCTCATATCCTTTCATTCTTTTATCAACAAAAAAACTCAAATCCAATATCTTAGTTAGAAATAACATGCTACTGTTCATATTAATGGGCACAGAGACGGATGGGGGCCATTCACCATAACCAGTAATTGAACTAGCAAACAAGAAAAGTTCCCCAGATCCAAAATTGACAACACCAAATCAGAGACATCAGATATTTACACATCATAATTTCATAACAATCAATAATCTTCTCAATAAACAATTATATCAAATCAATTCATGTAATCCCGTTTATTGACATAACCTGACGAGGACGTTGCTTTACAATAGAAAAACTATTTCAACTAACAACTAACGAAACGTTCCCTCAAAACCAATGACACCAAATCACAAACATTGGACATTTAAACCTATCATAATTTAATCAATCAATAAACAATTCCACCCAGCACCACACGTATAAAAACCCTAACACCAAAAAATCCACACACAGAGGTCTGATCAAGGGACGAGGACTGTATACCTGCAAAATATTAGACCTCTTGGAGTGCCACTTCTCGACATTGCGTCCAGACCAAGTCCCGAGTAAGCTCAAGCACACCTTCCCATTAGCATACAGATTCGGATTCACCCTAAACCCAGCACTCCGATAATTCACTTGGGGCGGACTACTCGGATAGTCCCACGGGATCGCGACGTCGAAGAAGAACAAGAAGTCCGCATACGGAGTCCCCTTGGCGCCGACGATGGCGGCTCTCATGAGATCAATGCGGTTCTCGTAGACTCTTACGAATATCGAGTCAGGGAGGTTCTCTTCGAGGTGTTTCCACTCTTTCGTGATGGTCTTGGAGATTTTGGCGATGGAGGATGGGTAGTGTGGTTTGGTTGCGTGGAGATGGTCGGAGACGGAGTCGGCCGAGATAACGATGTCGAAGCGAGCGAAAGAGGAGGACGACGAGGATGACGAAGACGACGCCATTGGTGATGAAGGGATTCAGTTCGGGAGTGGTGATGCTGTGATTGTTTGGGGCGATCGTTGGTTTTGATATGCTGTTGGAGTTTTCACGAGAACGGTGATTTGCAGGGGAATCTTGGCAAATCAGAGAGGAAGGTATGGGGGATTTGATGGAAATTTTTTACTCGGTTTTCAGAGAGATACCAAAAGATTTGAAGATACTATTACGGGTAAAATTGATATTCCTTTCCGGCCCGTAAGAAACGAATTGATATGCTGGTTTGCTACGAGTATTTTCATGCAATTAATCAAAATACGTACCCATCGCAAAATTGTTATGTTTTGAAACTGTCATGTTTTTTTTTTTTTTTTTTTGGAAATGGAGAGGGGTATGAGTCCGTTGACCAAAAACTTTGTACGGGTTGTAACACATGAGAGACGTAACTATGGTTCATATGCACCGACACGCACTACAAGTGAACCAAGATGCAACGTAGAACTAATGAAGACTCGCTGTGATGAGATGCGTCGTTCATAAGGTACTGTCACCATAATTTAGCTAAACCATAACTTGTCACCTATACACTTTGAAACGACTAGACTTTGGGACAAAGAAAAAACCATAAGGTACTGTCAGCAAGCATCCATCATTTTGTTCACTAATAAGACTGTTTTTTACTTTGCAAAAATGCAGTCTTCGCTCGTTGAATCACTCCCATGCACACTCATTCATCTAGCACTTGGTTTCTTCACAACATCATTGCCATTAGATTTTTCCTTCCTTCACTTTTTCAAAACCCCCTTTCGTTGTCTTCTTCCCGAGTGTCGGCTCCAGCCAAAGAGGTAAGTCCTCGAGGGGTGCTCCAATACCTGCAAATGCGCTATGCAGCTCTGGATACACAAACATGAGCGAATTCTTGAACTTTTCTGTGCTGCTGGGACTAAAGCTTCTTGTCCGAGGTATTGAGGGCTTGTTATACTGCTTAACACATGTCTCCAATATGGTATTACCGTGCTCGTGGAAATGAGAGCTAACCAAAGTCTCGAAGTCCTTGGGTGGATCACGCAGCAACGACAGCGTGGTTCTACAACACGAGAGAAACACCTCCTCATTGTAAGCCAATGGTTCCTCTTCATAATAACGATGACCGGCCCAGGAACCCATTAACCCTTCGTTGAACATTGGTCTCTGAGTCAGCACTAGAGCTTGGATTGAAAGCAAGACCTGAAAAAATTAAAATCACAAGGGTTAATGTAACGGGTCAAAGCTGCAAGCTAAGGAGTTTCAAGAGCTATAGCCTCACAGCAACGGATGAAACGGAGAACATTGAAAGGAGATTGCGAAAAAAAAACTGTTCATAGCCTGTCTCTTTCTATCAGACGCCCAAATTCATTCTTGAAATATGCTTTGTTCCAAAAACTTCTACATGAAAAAAATATTCCTAGGAGAAAGGATAACTAAGATTCATAACATGATGTTCTAGCATAGTGGAAGGGATACGAGTGCCAATTCCTTGATATGGCCCGTAAAGCCAAATGTATAATGTGAATTTTGAAGGTACTTGTACATGTATAGATTTGGTATCTGTTTTAAGCATAATTGCTCTTGTTTCTTGTCAAAACTTTTAATTGCCTTCATAATATGTTACAGTTGGGAGGGGTCCTACTGTAGAAGAACTGATTTCTTTTTGTGTTTTGCAGATGATTTGTTATGCTTATTCCATCGTTTTGAAGGACACAAGCACATATAGAATCTTTGACCCCAAATAAAACAAGCACATAAGCCGTGATCGAGGAGGAGGAGGAGGAAGAGGATAGATCTACCTGAAGAATATTGGACTGGGAGGGGTTCCAGCTCTCTTCCTTGCTCCAACCCCAAGGCCCCAACAAGTTCAAGCAGAGATGCCCAGTCAAATAAATATTCCGATGAATACTAAACCCAGCGCTCCGATAGATCACTTTCGGAGGACTATCGGATAGTTCCACGGGAACGCGATATCGATGAAGAACAGGAAGTCGGCGTAAGGAGTCTCCTTGGTGCCGATGATGGAGGCTCTCATGAGGTCGATGCGGTGCTCTTTTTTCACTCGGCGTAGTGAGGTTGGGGGAGATGGAGTCAGCCGAGGACACGATGTCGAAGCGAGGGAATGGGATTGTTGAGGAAGAGGAGGAAGACGACTCCATTGGAGATCAGGTGAGGTGAATAGTAGGAGTTTCAGCTTGGTGTCGTGAGAGTTTGCTTGTTGAGGTGATCGATGGTTTTGATATAGTAGCAGAGTCACGCATATGGTGATTGACAGTGAAGTCTTGGCAAATCAAGAAGGGGGAGGAAAAACATACGGGAATGGAAAACTTTCTACTCGATACTGAGAAGGTATTGTTACGGGTAAACTTAATCGCCACCAATCACACATAACTTCGATGTGGTTGATAGGATTTAGAAGATATATCTTAGAATAGATCATAAGATTAACAATTTCTTCGGTTTTTTTTAGGTATTGTGGTTTTTTGAGTATGTACTGTGAAGTTATTATTTTTTTATTCACACATAATTGGATATGTTTGTAATATCAGTGATATTACAAATCTCAACCCCGAAGTACCTAAGGATTGATAATAAAGAAACAATCATTTAATCAGTGAACAGATCATAAGTTGATTGGATAACAAGAGAGTATTTGCAAATGGTCAAAATCCGATATCGGTGGTAAAGACATACAGAAGAACATTTGCAAGGACATATATGATGAGAAATTACAAGTCCTGCAAGAAAATAGGACCTCCAGAGATTAGGTACAGTCTCAGAAGTCGCTGTCTTTTCAGAGAATCGTAGTCCCTGCTGAGCTCTTTTACATCCTAGAACACAGGACTCCTCAATATCGACATCTGGGTTCTATTTAAGATGATAAAGTCATAAGTTATCAACAAAATGGGTCAGAGATCATTATTTAGCAAATACATGTATGTTTACCATGCATTTTTTATTCTCCCCAGAGAAGGGGAAAAAGAGCCTTGCATTTTTTTCCAACCCATGCCCTTGAGTATACACAGATATATGGATGTAATCAGAATAGCATCATTAGAGCGGTATAACAATGAGATAATAAGATACCTGAACAAACGAGAGGACGCACAACCTATAACTTTGAGGAGGGGCGAGAGCTCCGTGATGCTATGAACTCCTGCATCTTCTTGAACTGCTCTGGCGTCATTCCATCATAATAATCATGTGCTCGCTCCTGAAAACATGGGAAAACAAAATTAGATCCCAGCTTCTTTTTAACCAATGTTACAAGTTGCTTTTGAGGGAACATATCTTGGTTGATTGTAGTAATCCCTCCAAGAACACTCGAATAAGAGGTGTGTGCCTTCAATCCAGGCACTTTAACGCTGATGATCTATGTATTGGATGTCGTATAGAACTAGTCTACCAGGTAACAGTGATTGTCCATTAGTCCGTGCGCTTGTCACCTGATGTACATTGTCACAAAGATGCAGCAGCTAAATGTAATACTCCTATCTACTTATTGACTCTATCCTTAGCTATCCTTTAGCTAAATGTGCTGAAATGCTGATGATCATATGAGCATGTAAAGCTGAAAATCCACATGTCAAGCACAGTATTCATAGCCCGAGAACATACCTTTTCCATCTTAAGTGCCTGATCCAAGTTAACCTTCCAACCATCATTAATGACCGACTTGTACCTCAACACCAGGTCATGGTTATTTCTCATTATGGCCTCCGCAACTTCCCGTGCTTTGTTCAATAGTTCACTCTCATCAACCACATGATTCACCAGACCCCATTTCTCAGCTTGTTCAGCGGTCAAAGGCACAGCAGCCAAAGACACTTCTCGAGCTCTATTAGACCCGATTATTCGTGAGAGCTTTTGTGATAGACCCCAAGAAGGAAATATCCCAAACCTGCAGCAGAACAGACACCACCAGTGAGAATCAAGTTCACACAGAACCACAAAATACACACGATCAGCAATTCTCTATCGATATAGCATTCATAAGGAAATACACATGCTCGCAAAAACAGCTCAGGAAAAACACAACAAACACATTGCAGCATTAGCCTAACGACCAGCTGTTTGCTCATGTAAGCTGGCCAGACCGCCTTAAATTCTTAATAATCCCTTTTCACAAAGATGACTGTTTACGTAAAGTGCATGTAAGCGGCTTGCTAGCACGTTGGTCGATTCAATGATCTATTGTTCACACATGCTTGAAACTTACGGTCTACCAGCAACTTCAGCAATAATCCACCAGCATCTGTGACCATTCTCCATAGAACTCGGCCAAACAGACACAAAGTTGGAATGATGACGCGACAAATCACACTCATGCCTCCTCCTCGACTTTGAACACGATCATAGCTCCACATAACACTGTATAATCGAATTTACCGAATAGCTTATGATCCATTCAAGTCCTAAACATGTATCATAATCTCACAATCACAATCACGCTAACAGCAAGCCAATCCTGACACGGAATCAATCAATCAATCAATCAATCAATCAACCAATCAACCAATCAATCAATAACTCTAAAACAAAACAATCACCACCGCGACCACCACAACCACTACCTAGCATGAGTATCAATAAACTTAGTCCCCTTAGCAGCAACACCCACACCACAAGCCAAAACAATCTCGACCCCCGCCGTGACCGTGAACCCCTTCACGGCCCCAATTATCGGCTTCCCACACCTCTCCATCTGCGCCACCGCATCCGTCTCCACATCCTTCACATCTCCCTTGAACACGGTCGACGCCGCCGTGAGATCGACGCCGGAGCAGAACGCGCGGCCGTTCCCCGATAGGATGATCACCTTGACGGCGTCATCGGCGTCTAGGGTTTTGAAGGCGCGTGCGAGGTCCGTGATCATGGATTTGGTGAGCGAGTTGAGGGATTGTGGGCGGTTTATGGTCACGTGGGCGAGCCCGGACCGGTCGACGATAACCTGGATCGGGTCGTCGGGTGCGGGGTGGGACATTTTGGGTGCGTGTTTGGGTGGGAAAATGTGTTGCAGGGATTACTGTTTGATTCGGAGCTGGGGCAGAGCCTGTAGACCAATTTCTATACTTAGATGAGCTGTGTACTAGTCTCAATCTCCAAGGAGGCGTTGCGTGTTTGATTTGCAATTCTCATGTCATTAAAATTCATGCTCAATCTAGTTGATCATACAAACCTATACTTCAGTTCAAGTTGGACTAAACACAATAGATAATACTTGATTCATTGTTTTACTGTAACCAGTTAAAATTCTCGAATCATTATGAAAAATTAATTTAATAATAAATTATTATTTATTATATATTATATTTTTTTATCTTATATATTTTATAATATTTATTCTTAATATATAAATTTAAATTTATCTTTCTTTCACTCTTTTAACATCAATTCTCAAAATTAAGACACCTTAAAAAACAAAATGAAATAAAATTAATAGAGCGAGATAATATCAAGAAATCCTTTTCATACCCATGATATCAACAAGGTGTCCAAACCTAACATCAAAATGACCTAATTATTGGGCTTGAAGTCCAGCCCAGCGCAGCCTAGCCATCACACATTCACACATCGACGACTAGTCCACCATACAGCGACGGAGAACATTTCCCTTCAACCTCACCCAACGGCGTTACGCTGCCGTCTGCTCATCGCGATCGGAAACCTGGAAGCAATCGGCGCCTGAGATTCGCCCCCTTTTCTATGTGCGACTACCACGATCGTGGACGGTGATGGAGTGGTCGGCTCCGACCGGGACTTTCGCCGGACGGCAGCAGAAATGGCCGCCGGTCTCCGATGCCGGCGACGCTGCTGGAACCAGGTGAGCCGGCGGATACAAGCTCTACGCGAATTTGTTTTTACTGATGTGTGAGATTGTGAATCTGTGGATTTGTTTGTGCATGTGTTTTGTGAATCTGAGTTGGTGGTGATTTGTGATTGCGTGTGTGGAGGAGTTTGCATTGAGTTCTGTGTGATGGTGGTTGTGGTGACGTCCTTTTGATGGGATCAAGGAAGATGAGATCTCAAGCTCAGACAAGAGTTGTGATAGGTCTGGCTGGTATATTTAGTGCTTGTTTGATTTCTAAGATCAACCTCCAAGCTTCTGATTTATCACTGACACATACTGAGTGTTGTTTTGTGGCCGCGAATTTTCTTTCATATCATTTCTTGTGTTTTACACTGTGACTACAATCTGTCATTTTAATGAAATAGAATACTTCGGTGAACTCAGATAGTTTGGCGTTGATCTACTTTGAAACAAGTATATATGTGTATGACTCTTTTTAGATTATTGATGCTGCTTCTTGTTTAGATTATTGAATTATATTTTGCAAATTGCAGTTGGGTATTCTGTTTATAGTGTACGGAAATCAAATTAGACTGCAAGGTTCAAACAATGATCCGTATTTATGTATAAATTCATGAATTATACTTTGCGAATTGCAGTTAGGTATGTTGTTTTCATATATGAAAAACAAAGTGGCCTGGAAATCTATAAAAAACAATAACCACTGAAAGATGTCTGGTATGATTTGTGAGCTTGAGTATACAATTACCTTGTCTATGTATGTGTTCATCTATCCTGATGCTTGCTTTTCTATTTCAACAAAAAATGAAGAAAGCACCTGTGCTCTACCTCCATTTATGTTGGTCTACATGTCTATGATAGTTCCTTTTCTCAGCAGTTCCCTTACTGGCTTGGATTACACGAGTCAATTTGAATGAGGGATGGATACATTGTGAATTGTGTCTCAATGCCTCAAGTTTGCCTCAATCTTAATGTCTCAAGTTTTAACTTTCTAAAGCTTCTATGATGCAGTGAATTGTGTTTTTGCTGTAAATTATTTATATTTTCAACTTTGTAATTACAGATTACTTCTGTTTTTCTAGGAATTAGGATTGTAATGACTTATCCATCAATACTGAACTGGATTCATGTACTTTTATCTCAGCATGACAGGCGATGAGTCTGTTCTAAGTTCACTCTGGGAAAGATTCGAAAGCTCTATTGATAAGGTATTATTTAAAATTTGATTTCCGGGTTTTCTGCAATTGCTTTTCTCTATTTGAATATATCATAATCTAGGATGTCATACTATTATCCAATAGTTGGCGAGTGACTATTAATCACTTGTTACTAAAATTCCAATATCTTGAGTATCTGTTTGAGAATATAGTGATATGTATTTTATGTAAGTTGTTTGTTGTAATCTCATCTCGTTGTATATTGAACCCTCCATCATGGATGGAAATGTTTATATGCATGTTCACATATGTTCTCTAGTCCTCTAAAGTATTGAGGAAACAAATATACCAAAAACTGACATATGATCACATATGTTCAATACCCTACTAACGTCAACCTCTTCATGAGAGTGTAGTGTGCAAATGCACCGGTCCACCTCACGCCAAGCCTCAAGCAAACACCACAAATCGGGATTATAGTACTAACTCGTGACCTCATTTCACACTTGCTTTCTATCACCTTTAGGAACCAACTCATCAAAACTCAAGCTGATGGTAGAGGACCTTTAACCTTTTTACTTTTATTTTATCAATGTAAGAATGTTTACTCTGTGTTGTGCTGAAGACCATAGCATCAACTCTTATTTTCTTTCAGGCTGAAAGACGTAGGCTGTTCCATGTCTTTCTGAAGAAATTTCTGGATGTGTACACAATGTGGGAACCCTCCGATTCTGGGGAAGCATTGGAGACCACATTGTTTACCGTCTTCAGCGCGGAGAATGCTTTGCCATTTGGTGATGTGGTTGTGGGCAGCTCTGCTGGACATCCTACTGAATTTATTCTGGCCCTAATTAAAGATGTTATTTATTTAACTTCTCTCATCAGTGAATGTAAGTTGGCTCTCTTAAAGTCACGCACACATGCCCTCTTAATATAATTTCATAGTAATGCATGTCGAATTTCAGTTTCTTAACTATAATTTTGAGCCTTACAAAATAAAGTTTGCTGTGATAATTGCCTCACATGGTCCAATATGCGGCTGATAAGGGGCCTTGCTGTGCCACTTTTTCTTATTACTCATGAAATTGTAATATCCATCCTGCTTCATATTGTAGAAATGACAGTAGTATGCTATTTATATGCCATTGTTTGTGGGCAATAGCTCGATTGTCTTCGTTTTGGGCCTTTGGCTGAATTTGACGCATAATCGTATAAATTATAATTAGTAACATCATCAGTTGTCTTATTGGGGAAGATAGATAAACAATGTTAAGTTGTTATATTTGTCTTAATATGCTTTTAAATTTAGTCTATTACTATTGTGGATGTTCTTTTGACCTTTTGGTAAAGTTGGTTGCTCATGGTGAAATTAGAGCAGGTTGGCTGTCAAGGAAAGTGTTGAAATATGAATAATATTGTAGGCCTTTTACCAGTTGCTTGAGGTTTTTCTTGAGCTAATTCCTCAACAGCTTGACAAACGCTTATGGGGGGATCTTCTTGGATAATTTGACAAGATTGTTCCGGTTCTTTTAATATCTATGGAAGTAATAATGCTTTGATGAATTTTTGGAACTTCTTACATCAGCCACATTCCTTGCCAATATATATCACAGTAGTTAAGTTGAAGGTTTCCATACTTGGACTTGGAGCCTTAGTTAAAAAAAAAAAATGCACCTTAGCTAAAGACATTTTGATTAAAATACCTGACCTAGTGGATTTTATTCTTATGCTTGTAGAAATTGGTCTTAAGCATCACTAGAAATTCATGTCAGTTAGTTGATATAGTATGGTCTATGTCTTGGTCTGATAAAGCAGAAGAAGCTTTGTTCTCGATAGACAAGGTCTATGTAAGTGATTTTTTGTCCTCCCCTCTTATGGTCTTGTGTCCTGTTTCCTAGGATGTAACGGGGTTTCACTTATATATGCTCATTCAAAAGCATTTTCTTTGGTTCATGTGTTGAGTTCAAGGTGTCATGAATTATGAATGAGTGTATTCAGTTTACCTACTGTATAGTTACACTTCTTTTGGCTGGTCCAAAGTGCTCTGGAAAAAATATCATGGTAGAGAGACAAAGATTGGTCCTTTCTATTTACTCTGGATTCATTTCTAACAAGTAAAACGGAAGTTTTTAGTGACTTAATGCCCAAATTACTCCATCCATTGCACATAAAGGGAATATTCATTTCTATTTAGCATGTATCTCAAGTATCTTTACTTCCACATCAAATAAGGTGGCAAAATTTATTTTCTTTATCATATGGTTGAAGTATATAACTTCAATTGCCATTAGTGTTACATGATAAATTTGTGAAGAACAATCCCGCCATATGGCTCTGACTTTGTCTCAACATGTCTGAAATATTAGCCACTTGCAATTTATTTGTAATAGAGGGAGTGATTTTTTTAATTGGTGTTTTACAGTTGATCTTGGGGTGTTCTATAGTATAGTAATTTTACTATGTTCTCATATGTGCAGTTAACTTTGGTGCTATAGAATCAACATCAGATCCAATATTCGCTTCAATGAGCATGGCCCTTGCTTTGGAAGGGCAACCAGTTTTGGATGCATTGGCAGTCATTGTTCGTTCAGTCCATAATTGTAGAGTTTTTGGCCATTATGGTGGTGTTCAAAAGCTTATATCATTAATAAAAGGTAAAGTTACATAGTAACCTAGTAACTTTCCATCCGTGGCTGAAAATTTAGGGCTTTCAATTTCCGTTATTAGCCCTTCGAGTTTTAGTTCATGAATTGGCAGATAGGTCTTTGGAGAAAGTTGATGACATCTAAAAAAGAACCAGTGTATACATTTTATTCCCCCCCCCCCCCCCCCCCCCAATCCCCTTCTCTATGCTAAATCCTTACTTTTACGAGATTGAACGCCGTTGGACTAGGGTACACATTTTATTTTGCTTTAATTTGCTCAAATTACAATGCAACTTTCTTTAATGTACTGTGAATTTACTTCATACTCCATGTTTTTGCGTTTAATTATGTGGTCTACACCAATGGGCAATGGATACGGGTTCCTGGGAACCTTAGGACAGAAAAATGAGCTTCAACAATGAGTGATTTGATTCGTTGGTTAGTCACGGTAAGGGCTTTCGAAAGGCATTCATAAAGAGAGGTCTGAAGGAATTTTTTCCATAAGATAGGTAGTATCTTTGCAACATTTTGACCTTTGGACTATAGTGACGAGTCACAACTCATTTGAAGTTATATGTTGATTCACATACGGCAACTCACTCTGCGGAGGTTTATACAAGGTTCAGTCTGTAGATGTTTCAAGGTCAGCAGATATCCTAGTGCTTCTCTGCATATTATGTCCATTGGATATTACCATTGCTGTTAAAGGTTGTTGTGTATTGTGTTTGTGGAATGGCATATATGGTTTATGATTTACAAAAGGACAAATTTATAGAGAGTAAATGGTGTAATTAACTAATTATACTAAACCGTCTAACCCATGTTACCGGTCCTCGAAGCTCCACTACACACCACAATTTTTAATGATTTCTTTGATCCTGCAAGGTGCTACAGAGTTCTCTGCTTTGCTGTCTCTGGAGTTTTTAATGGTCGTTTATCATAAGCTGTGCTCTATTGTTGCTATTTTCTTATCGACCCCTTTTTGGATGCTTTGACAGTAACTGCAGTGCAGTTGAAGACTATCTCTAGTGTAGTTTCCTCAGAGGAACAAGCGACAAATTCTAATTTAGAGAAACTTCGTCTGCTGGAGGGTTTACTTGTGCATGTGGTGTCTATAATTTGTTGCTTTATCGACCTAAATTCAAGTGCCTTTGAGGTTTCTCAGATGTACGGTAAATCTTCCTCATATTTTCCAAAGAGATCCATATCTGTCATGGGCTCCAGCAGTTGCAAGGGTCATGTTAGTGAACGTGTTGTCAAGTGGAAGCAGAGGGCAGTGTTATTGTTCATGGAGGCTGGTGGTCTTAATTGGTTTGTAGGTAAGGTACGATACATCTCTTTCCATATTCCACTCCTGTCTAGATGAATTATGTAAGCATGACGGTGCTCCTTCCTTTGGTTGGAACAATTATATTCATGTTATAATTTTCATGTGTGAAGTGCAGTGCTCTTCGTTGAGAAAGAGCCCTTGGTCTTTGTAACATGTCAAAAATGTTCTTTCTTTTAATTTTATATGTCACAGTTGACAACTTAATTTGATTTTGTGTGGAGATTCACTTATATGGTTCCCATATACAACTAGCTCCAGAGGCCTGGAGTCCAACACTAATTCTTCCATTGTCTTGGAAATCGTCTCAGGCCCCTTGGATGAATATGATTTGATTCTTCTAGTAATCTGGTATTAGGACTTGGTGATTAGAAGTGGGGTCTGGTGGAAGAGTGAATTTCAGGTGGTCTTGGAAGAAATTGGCAAAATGATCAAAGTTAATAGGCTTTTAGTTTGGAAAGGCACCGTTCATATCAACTGCCAGCAATAAATTCTCCCGTAGACTTATCTTTTCATTCCACTCCTATGAGGTTGTGTTGGGTTTGGCGAATTGTCATTAGGGTGGAGAGGGTGGGAACTGGTGTGTAGCAGATATATCATTTTCTCATTTTTCAGCATTGTGATTAACCAAGGGCTTAAACTGATGCTGCATCTGTGCAGATTCTTTATCGTAGTTGAGAGTTTAGACCACTATTTCCGTGTTTGTTTTTTGTGCTTTGCAATTGATGATCTTTATTTTGCCTGACACTACTACGGGAACCACTGTTATTTTACACGGTAGAAGGTTTCTGATAGGACCACTTGTCAACATGTCATTCCTATACATGTATGCTAAGTGATGTACTATTTTGCCATCTCTTTGCTTCTTCCTCTTCTGTGGAATTCCAACTGCAGCTAGCAAATGCTTAGTTGATTCCATGTATTGCAGCAATCTACATCCCTTCATTATATGATCTGCGAGTACTTTTTTCCCCCTTTTTTTTTTGCCAGAACTGATGCGTGTCAATAGAAGGTTTGGGGTCGAACTACTATCATCCACTACATTACTCCAATATTTGATCTTGAGAGTTTTACACTCAACACTTTCCGAAAACCCTCGCGGCCAAAATCATTTTAGAAGCATTGGTGGGCTTGAGGTTCTGATGGATGTGCTTGCCTTGCCATCAAGCACTGACTTGGAGTCAAAGAGTCGGTTGGTCGGTGTTCTAGAGAGGTATGGATATCCTCTATTTCGCTAATCTCTTTTTTTGATTGTTGTGTTAATATTTATCCAGGCAGATTTTCGAGATCTATAAGTTATGACAACAAACTTGTTTGTAGTGGTGCTCCTGTTGGTTGCCCTAATCTTTTTATAATACTATCTCACAGGAAAATACGACCTTAGAACCTAAAAAAGTAAACTGACTACATTTATTGTTTAAACTCAAGAAATTATCTACCTGCATAAAGGAGAAAAACAAGGTGTAAATATCCTAACCAAATAAATGAGTTCTTACTCCCTCCGTCCCATATTAAATGCAACACTCCCAATCATTGTATTATTCAACACGTATTTTGAGAAGTTTTATTTATCCTTTTAATGACGCAAGAAAATTATGTCATTGACGTTAGGTTTAAGTATATAACTTAAATTATCATTAATGTTTCACAATAATATTTTATAAAATGATGTTTGATCGTCCCGCGACGTGAATCAAACTTTGCCTCGACAAGTGTTTTTTTCAAACCGTTGCAAATAATTCGGGACGGACGGAGTATGAAAATTTTGGTGAAATGGTAAATATCATCGTGAAGTACTACTACATGCCATGATATTCAAGGTATATCCCCCACATTCTCTCTCAAATCAAAAATGTTG
Organism: Drosera capensis; assembly: GCA_001925005.1. Classification (NCBI taxonomy): domain Eukaryota; kingdom Viridiplantae; phylum Streptophyta; class Magnoliopsida; order Caryophyllales; family Droseraceae; genus Drosera; species Drosera capensis. The sequence continues at coordinate 84,635 of LIEC01011995.1, forward strand.
TCAAGCACCTCGAGCTTGCAGTTTAAATGAACTTCATTAGAAGTCCATTTACCCCCTATTTGTCATCATTTTATATTTTTATACACACCATATATGCCTTTTACAGTGTATGGAGAAGAACAACATTACTTATATGTATGACTCGACCACGACTAATATGAAATACATGTACGATGCGACAAGTATTGGCCAAAAGATCATGATCCAATTGCCAAATTATTAATTTTGCCGTCTGCTGATTTAGTCTCTCTCCGTACTCTTGCTTTTTTTAAAATCTTTTTTTTTTAACTTTCTTTTCTAATGGAGTATTGTTTAAATGTTTTTCAGGGAGAATGGTCTTTTAATATGCTTGTTGCAGCTTCATGTTCTTTCCATTGAAGTTCTTAGAGAGGCTGCGTATCCTATTTTCCACCTTTGGTATTCAAAAGCATGATCTTCATTCTGCATTAAAGTAAAACGTTTACTTGAGCTAGTGGAACAAGTGCGCCTTTCAAAAAAAAAAAAAAAAGGGAAAATGGCAACAGTGGCCTCTCTATCACATGTTTCTTGCCGATGTTTGAAGGATGGAAGTGCTTGACTAAAAAACCAATTGTGTGAAGGTAAAAATTCTCAATTATAGAGCTGAGAGGGATGAAGACATAATAGGGCAGTATATGGTGGCAAATGACGCCATGGTGGTGAGCGGTGGCATCATTGATTTTGTTTTGATTAGCTTCATGGCCAGCCATGGATTTGAAAGGTGTGGTCTGTGTGGTAGTGATGCAAAATGTCTTCTTGACATTGTGCAATAAATATTACTTCACACTCTCATCCTATCGCCTTTGAAACTGCAAGAAGTTGTGCTGCCAATAAGTTTCTTTTCAATAGAATGTTACCTTGTTCAATTGTTATTTCCTTTCCTTAACCATTGTCCAGTTTTGGAAATTTAAGCTGCTTACAGTTCATCTCCGAAAATGGGAGAGTACATAAATTTGCGAATAGCTTTTGTTCTGCTGCTTTCATGCTTCATGGTTGCAACGAGGAGGAAGTGAATTTAATGCTCCAGCTTGATACATCTATGCCTGATTCTGGGTTGGAAGCTTTCATCAATGCTAAATCACCAAATTCGGAGTTTTGTGATTTGGTCTCACGTTTTTCATTCTTTATCAAAAGTTGGAGAGACTATGCTGTTACATTGAGCAGAGTTCTTAGTCTATTCATACTCTCTCCAGAAGAAGAGAGACCCTCTATTGTTGATGGATCATCTGGTAGAAAAGCCTTGCTAGTTTCCACAGCATATCGTGAGCTCTCAATGAGGTGGTTCCTTAAGGTTTTGCTATCTGTATTCCACTGCATCAAGGCTTGTTTGGGGCAAGATGACTTACCAGCTTATTTATGGTCAGTTGAGACCTCATTTGCTTCTGTGCAATGGCTAATTATAACAATGATTCAACAGATTTTAAGTTAGTAAGCTTGTTCTGTTTGCAGGTTGTTTGTAAGTACCTTAAGGAACCATGCAGTTGCTGCATTGAGAAAGGTTGTAAGTTCATCTCCGTCACTGGTGGTGGTATGCCAGGAAGAAGGAGTGTGGGAACTTCTCTTCTCCGACAGCTTCTATTTTCGACAAACTTCTCCACATATTCCAGAAGTAAGTTGTGCCTTAAGTATGTCTCTTGGAGGAGTATATGATTTGTCAGACTAACGGCTGTTATTTTAATGTGCAGTCTTGTGAAGGTAGAAGTCTTCAAATGGAAGTTATTTCTCTTGTTGTGCTTGCAGCAACTTCTTCTGTCAATGCAAGTAACTATGTAAGTATTTTAAGTACTTGATGCTCGAGGTGTAAGAATTTACACCTTCAGCCAGCACTTTATGATCTTTGCTGAAAACCTGAGGCATTTTAAGTTTGTAAAAAAATAATCTATGAATCCTCAAGATTCTCGTTTTACCTAGATGTGAATAAATCATTCATACTTGAAAAATCAGGAGTCCAACTAATTGAAGCTATGGATATCCTTCCCTCATATAGTTTGTGCCGATGGTTTCCCTCATATACTTTGTGTCATTCCACTTTTATGATAATTGAATACATGTCTGGCAGCTTCTGTCAAACTATTTTTTTCTTTACCTTTACTCCGTAACTACTTCCATTACTTCGCATATCATCCTTAAAGTGCATAAGTTACCTGCACTTTGCATGTGGTTCGCACTTTAATTGTAAACCTTGTCTGCATTCTTTCACATATCATCTTTAAAGTGCAACTTGTTACCCTTCATGCATGGCATAATCGTTTTGGATTCTTTCGGTGCTGTATGTCCATTCAATTCATTCCCCTCAACTCAGCTGTTTCATCTATATTGGCATCCCTTGCAAAACCTTGATGCTGCAAATCTGCTCCCAGAAGTTCTCATCACGTTTTGACTCCCAATTTTCTGCACTTCACGCATCTGGTGTGAAAGAGCTCTGCTAACAGTTGGTACATGGTACCAGCAAAAACCTTTTAGCCAGTAGTTGTTAGAAAAGAAAAAGAATGAGTTTTTGTTGGCTTAGGAGCCTGATTCAAGGTTGACTGAATAAATAGGTCGAAATTAATTTGCCCAGATACATAAATTGCCACACGTGCCAAGTTCCACTTCGAAATCCCCTCAAGTTGGGCATTGCCATTCGAAATGGAGTGACTTCCACTTCAATGGTTGCATGTTCTCAAGTTTCAATCTTTCGTATGAACTTAATTCTTAAGATTCCATGATTGATGAATCTGTTTAGGTGCTACTCTGTATCACTAGTGTATTGACACGCATCTATACATTTTGCAGCCAGAATGTTCCGCTTTACTAAATGCTGTTGAGCAATCTGCTTGTAATCTGGAGGTTGCTGCTAGTCTTGCAAAGAGTCTGCTTCATGTACTGCAGATTTCTCCGGAGAAAACTGTCACTTCCTTCATAGAGCTTGATGCAGCTTCGCGACTGCTAAAAGTTGCTTGTATGCAAGCTCAACAATGGATAAGTTTGTCAGATGCAAGCTCTCTAGCTGATAGCATCAGTATGGAAGTGGTTAGGGCTGAGGCGCAGAGCTCGGATATCTCTAAAACCTTAATTATTTGGGATGAATGCCTGAAAGCAATTGTTGAGCTCTTTTCCAGATATCTTTCAACATCTGTTGATGTAAAAGTTTTTATTCTGCATAGTACTAGCTGTATCAACTGTCTGTTCGAATTATTCTGGCTTCATGGTCTAAGAGGCATGGTTCTTGGTTGTATTTTGGACATAATGAAGGTATGTTGTCTTACTATCTAAGTCTTTTTTGTGTCTTATCAAGTTTCAACTCTTAGGTTGTCCTTTTTGATTTATTCTCTGCTGTTAGTGAACTTCTAGTCTTCTACTGATCAGACTACTTCAACTTCAGAGGTGGATTTAAATGCAAAGGTGCAGCTATGTTCCAAGTATCTCGAAACGTTTACCCGAGCGAAAGAGAAGGAAAAAGAGTTTGCAAACATATCCATTGATCTCTTATATGGCATCAGAGAGATACTATCGATAAATCAACCAGTAATCCTCTCTCTGTAGTTACCAGTAGTGGTAAATCGTTTTGCAATATTTATACTGATATCGACCCTATTTCGTGCTCATCCAGTATCATCAGGCACTTTTTCGAGATGCGGGTTGTCTTCTTCATGTTGTATCATTATTAAATGGAAGTTCACTAGAAGCAAATGGAGAGAACTTGGCTTTGAGCGTCCTTGAGACTCTGACATGCCTTCTAGCTGGTAATGATGTGTCAAAGGTATTAAGTGTCTTCCTGCTATCTTTTTTTGAATCCAAGTTCTAGTTAGCTTTCTCTATCTTGCTTGGCGCATTGTAAGATCAGCTTTGAACATTTGGACAAGCTTATTGAATTGATTGAGATTGGTTATTTATGTTTTATTTATTTTTTGATTTCTGGTATGTGATCTTTTCTCCCCCTTGATATGGTTTACTTCTAATGAAATTGAAGATGATGTACTAAAACAAAAATCAAGCTTGTACCTCATTGTATAGGGTTCATTACATAGATACCAGGACCTCGATGTCCTTGGCCTTTTTTAGTTTCCTCTGTGATCAGGATGCATCATACCTTGCTTTTGGGTCTCCTATAAACTCTTCTTTGGTCTACTTCGTAGCAGGTCTACGTTTCATGTCCAAACTATCTTAATCACAACTATCTCATCTTATCTATTATTGATGCCACCTCAACTTTATGTGATAATTACTTTTGATTTGACATAATTCTTGTGCATTTTCTACAATATTTCTTGTTCTAAACTTGACTGATTGAAAAAGGCGAAATGAACAACGGTTCATTTAGTGTTAGTGACAGTACTGATTTCAGGGATTTGTGGAGAAGGTCAAGATCTTTTAATATGGGGTCTGGATTGGATGGTAACCCACATAACTGATGGAACCTTTAATAGATTATTGGATTCTGATTCTTGTGCCATACATATGCTTCTTGTGAATCATGATGAAAGTCTTATTTGCATGTTATGGTTGAGTTTATCATCCATGTTCAATGATCATTGCATGTGGTTGCCGCTTTAAGTAAATATGTATGGAATACGTACATTGTTCAGTCTAGATGTGCTGTTTCTGTGTGCAGGCTGCATTTAGAGATCTTGTGGGGGTCGGTTATCAATCACTGAAGAGTTTGCTTCTGGACTATAGCCGAGGGCAGCTTAGCGAGCGATTGCTAAATGCATTGTTGGATATGCTTGTTGATGGGAAATTTGACATCAAGGGTAGTCCTTTGATAGAGGTGGAATAGCTATTTTTGTCTATTCTGACAAAATTTACATCTGTACACATTGGTAATAAAATACAAAAGACGACAACTTAGTTTGGTTTCGGCCCATAAAAACTACAAGCATTCTCATCTGGCTACTATGTATTTCTTTTATACTTCTCATTCCCTGTTTTTTTTTCCTTTTCCTTTTATTGAATCAGAACGAAGACGTGATCGTCCTGTAT
>LIEC01011995.1:89634-115034 GCA_001925005.1 Drosera capensis
CCCCCCTCTCTCTCTCTCTCCCCCACCAACCTACATACACAAGCGTGCACACCCACACTCACTTTACTAGAAGTCTCCGTTAGTTGTGAATATAACCTCTTCTAACTTCCATTTGGCAGAGCACCGATTCACTGAAGCAGAGTGGGCTTAATATATTTCTGCAACTTCTTCGTGATTGCATATCCAATCGAGATTCTTGCGTCCGAGCCAGAATGCTCAGTTTTCTTCTTGATTGGTTCCCTGAAGAGGACAATCCCAATGGTATGTTTGAAATTGCTCAGCTAATTCAGGTCACTGGTGGCCACAGTATATCTGGAAAAGATATCCGTAAAATATTTGCTCTTCTTCGTGGTGAGAAAGTTGGAAAGCTTCAGCAGTATTTCTCATTATTGCTGAATAGTGTTCTCGCCATGCTGAATGAGAAAGGACCAGTTGCATTCTTCGACCTCATCGGAAATGACTCAGTAAGTTTCTATGCTTATGTAGCAATCCGTAGATATCTCATTCATTCTTTAGTTTATACATTTTAAATGTCTAACGCGGATGACAAAGAATTAGAAGGACAAAAATGCTTAAAAGGGAAATCTGTTAGTTACTTTGGCTGTTGGCTCTTATAATCGACTTAGAAGGTTTAGATCAATGGGTTTCAATGCTGGCTCAAACTGGCCTAGCAGTCAGAATGGGAACTGGCCAGTCCAGTTTAGTAGGCAAAAAAAACAAGGGTAATAATTGTCAAAAGGCCGGTAACTCAATTGTAATCCGCATGTACCAGTGTCAATCAATTTTACTTCTTTTATATGGTTTATTTTGCCGCTGAAGCAACTGGCTACAAGCCTACAACTAGGTATCTGAAATGAGAACATCATTATAACTCACCACCTAGGTACAAATAACAGCTGATATATTGAGATAAAGACATCATCATTACTCACCACCTAGGTACAGCCTACAGCTGATATCATGGTGTGCGATTTGGAGCTATATCAAATTTATTGTAAAATAAGTTTTGAGAACACCTTTCTCTATTTCTGAAGCGAGATATTACCTGGTCGAAACTGCCAGTTTGACCAATTGAGAACCTCATGCTTATAAAATTAAGCAGCACAGATTGAGGCATGGGCAACCCACATGGGGTTTCAAAACCAAATAAATTACTCCCTCCGTCCCATAATTCTTGTAACAATTGACCTGACACGAGAATTTATGTGTGTTGAATTTTTGTGGAATTTGATGAAGAAGAATTTTTATTTTTTTGTGATAGCGGGGTTTACTGGAGCCGTTGTGAGAGAAAGTAGTGGGTGTATTGTATCTGACTTTCATTGATTTTGCAATTTTCTTTAGATAAAAAACTTTCTAAAATAGGAAACGTTCTTAGTATTTTGGGACAGTCCAAATAGAGAAGTGTCGGATGTTTTATGGGACGGAAGGAGAGTAGTCTAAAAAACTCTAGGACATAGTACATAGGGAAATTTGATGAGGCATGTGGCTGTGCTGCTCAAAAACTCTCCAGGAAAAGGAAAAATAACACTCATTAAAGAAAAGGGTCCAGCAAATTCCTCTTTCGTTGATGATGTTAAAACCCATTGTTGAATTCGGGAGCTCAAGTACTCTAGATATTGGGCTTCCATTACGATCACTATCTAACCACATCAAAAGTTTACTAAGCAAATATTAGTTGAGGGGAGACTGTTCTCCAATGAAGGAAATGAGCGAGCATTAATAAAATTCCATTTGCATTCCTACACATTTTGTTTATCTCATTGCCGCGGATACTGTTTGGAGGTGTCTCATCTATCGTGGTGCTATGTCATTCCATCATAGTGTAACTAATTCTGTTGGCTTATTTCATGCAGGGAGTTAGTATCAGATCGCCAGTGCAATGGCCTCTTAACAAAGGTTTTACTTTTTCGTGTTGGCTGAGGGTTGAAAATTTCCCAAGACTTGGAACGATGGGGCTTTTCATCTTTCTGACAGATAATGGTAAAGGATCTGTGGTACACCTTGCAAAGGGCAGATTGATTTATGAGGTGATACATGGCTGCTGTAAATATTAATGCCACTTGTTTTTCTTTCTTGCTTGTCTCTTTTGGCAGTTACTGTTGGATTGAAAAGTTTATTTAATTGTGATCAGTGCCTGTGGTTGTACTTGTTCCTTTTTATATCATACGGGGAATTGACAAATGCTTATTCTACGTTCCTTTTTGCTTCACCTTTAGTGTATCAACCAAAAGCAACAGTGTCTATCATTGCAAGTCAATCTTGTTAGGAGAAGATGGCATTTTCTTTGTGTGACTCACAACAGTGGAAAAGCATTTTCTGGAGGAAGCCTATTTAGGTGTTATGTGGATGGTGCTCTTGTGTCCTCCGAGAAATGCAGGTATATCCAATATCCATTAATAAATTTTAGCCATCATTTTTGTGGTTGCCTTCATCTCGAAGAGTTTTAGTTTTGTCTTTTTCTCTTCCTGATAACTTTGACTTGCTCACGTTCTTTGTGGGTGGTCTTACGTTCAGATATGCACGAGTGAATGAGCTGTCTACATATTGTGCAATTGGAGCCAAAATTCCAGAGTCACTAATCAGAAAGGACAAGGCGCTACATTCTGTAAATGATGTATCGCCCTTTTCTGGTCAAATCGGTCCAGTTTATGTGTTCAGTGATGCCATCACTCCAGAGCAAGTTCTTGGTATCTATTCGTTGGGACCAAGCTACATGTATTCATTTTTTGATAATGGAGTTACAATTTCTCCTGATGATCCAACTGCTGGTGGCTTTTTCAATGGTAAAGATGACCTAGCATCTAAAATGATAATTGGACTTAATGCGCAGGTCCTTTCCTCTACTAGCATTTGTTTTGGTCTCTTTTTCTTTTTCTTTTTCCTAATCTCAGTCCCCAGATAGTTTTTACTGAATGTGGTTTTTCTTGCCAGGCACATCAAGGTAGGGAGCTATATAATGTTGCCCCCCTGCTGCAAAATGCACTCGACAAGCATTTTTTTGAAGCCGCCATCTTGCCTGGTACACAATTATGCTCCAGGCGCTTGTTGAAGGAGATAATTTATTGCGTTGGTGGCATATCTGTGTTCTTCCCTCTTTTTACTCAGTGCTATTTGCCTGGACTTGACAATCCAACTGATGGTTCGCATGACTTGATCATACCGTTCACAAAAGAACGACTAACGGCTGAAATTATCGAGCTTATCGCATCTGTCTTGGATGATAATTTATCAAATCAACAGCAAATGCTCCAAGTTTCTGGGTTTTCTATACTAGGATTCTTGATGCAATCTATTCCTCTCGACCAACTTAATCTGGAAACCCTGTCAGCTTTAAAACATTTATTCAATGTTATTGCTGACTGCGGTATGTTTCATTATTGGATCTCCTTCAGCAGTCTTTGTTGCACCTTATTTAATTAGGATGGTTACCGATCTATTTTAGTGGTTCTTTTATACACATACCTGACTATTGATGTCTTTTGTCCTCATGCAGGTTTGTCAGAGCTTCTAGTGAAGGATGCTATATCATGCATCTTTGTGAACCCTTTTATATGGGTACGTACTGTTTATGAGGTGCAGCGTGAGCTGTACATGTTCTTGATTCAGCAATTCGACAACGATCCTAGATTGCTGCAGAGTATGTGCAGGCTACCTCGTGTTCTTGATTTTATAAGCAATGATTACTCAGATGGTGCAAATATTGGATCTTCTTCGACTAAGGAAGTAAAGGGTGAGAGGCTTAGCATAGAAGAAGTGCGCAAGCTTCGTCTTCTTTTGCTCAGTCTTGGTGAAATGAGTATCAGGTACGACTGTGAGTGCCTCGTTCATACGTTGGAAGATTTTGGTTATAGCATGTTATTTATTTATTTATTTTTGGTAAGGTTGTGAGCTTGATGTTAATTACCATTTTCTATTAAAATACTTGTTCTGTGAGGCTATATTATTTTCCACGGGAATAAGTGGCATGCTCTGCTAAATTCTGAATATATGTCTATTTATGCAGGCAAAGCATTGATGTGTCTGATATAAGGGCCCTAGTAGCATTTTTAGAAAGATGCCATGATATGATGTGCATCGAAGATGTTCTCCACATGGTTATACGTGCTATCTCTCAGAAACCACTACTAGCATCATTTGTGGAACAGGTTAACTTAATTGGTGGCTGTCATGTTTTTATCGATCTTCTTCAGAGGTAATGGGTTTTAATGTCCCTGTGTTGTGCTTGAAATTCTGGAGTGCATGCTAAAATGCTGCCTTTATCTTATTTTAGGGACTATGAGCCTGTTAGATTACTTAGCTTACAGCTTGTAGGACGACTTTTGGTTGGCGTTCCATCTGAAAAGAAGGGGGCAAAGTTTTTCTATCTTGCTATTGGACGATCTAGATCTCCTTTGGAGGGAAATAAGAAAGGCAGTTCAAGGACTCAACAAATTGTTTCTGCGATTTCTGATAGACTCTTGAGATTTCCATTGACAGATAATCTATCGGCCACATTTTTTGATGTCCTTCTTGGTGGTGCTAGTCCTAAGCAGGTTGTTGTCTTTTGTAAATCCTTGTTCTCCATTTGTTTTGTCTTTGCCTTTTGTTATTCTTGCTGAATAGATTCTGTAACACTAATTTTACCATTGTGCTACCTGGCTTCCCTCATCCATATAGCTCCAATCCTGAGGATGGATATGTGACACAAGAAATTCACCATGTAAATTGACATGATAATTTCCATGAAGGCATGGACTGAGTGTGGCCTTGCATTGCCTTTTTCTCTTCTTTTGTGCTTTAGGGTGGGCGTGATTTGTTGAAAATAGCCATATTGATTGTCAAATAAATGATATTGTCAGTCCTTGTGTCTCTAAGGGCGTGATAAATGCATGTCTCAATTGAAAATTGTGGCATCTTAACACTTCCTCTAAACCTTGTTCTAGTCTAGGGGATTGTAAAAGGTAAATGTTGAGGAATCAACTCTACCAAAAAAAAAAAACTCCAAAATAATGGTAGAGGATCCTCAAATGTATCTTTCCACCCTCTCATGTGGATGCCCTTCCATCTTCATGAGCTTCAACAATAATGCACTGGACCATACAAACAAAGTTTCAAATAAACACTGCATAACATGTGGCAAATAAGCGGGTGATTTTTGCATTAGATAAGTTGAGTTGAGTTGTGTTGGTGGTTGCATTAAATAATTAAACTTTTCAATCGTTCACCTGTTGCCCAAATCATGTACAATTGGAACGCTTCTCTTAGCAAGCTTGGACGAATACACAAATTATCATGGATATGATTCAACTTCATTTTGTACCGTGCCTTGTGTCATTAATCATCTCATATTATTATAGACTAAGGTGCTTGGGTGATTTTGTCTTCCGAAGTTCTTTGATCTTCCTTGTGCTGCATTGATTGCACTCTTTCAAGATTGCACGTGCCAGCAATAATCTCAGTATAGAATAGTGTCGCCCTTATCTTGTTCTCTTTCATCTGAGAAGATAACTGATAGCAACCGCTACTTGTTGCCTATTCCCCATATAATGTCTTAGATAATGGAGCAAGATCCACATGTCTCTGCTGGCTAGCATCTTAACTGGCCTTTGTCTTTTCCTGGCAAGTCTAGCATTTGGATTGATATGGACGGGACTAAATCAGTATATGCAGGTTTTCATTCGGGGTGAAAGAAACCTTGAAAATTGTAATATTTACCTGGTTTGTTAAGCGGATAAAGCATCCAAAATGCCAAGACATCCAAAATGCCAAGACTGTCTAACGTTTGAGCAAGAGGTTAAAGAGTCAAGTACTAGAAGTGGGCGAAGCATAAAGGTCAAGGCAAAGTGCGTGTCCAGCTTGGCATCATTGAGGACCTTATTTAGGCACTTCCAACATTAGAATGTTGAGCAAGCATCCTTATTTTGCTCTTTCTTCAATTTTCACAATTTTTACCACATTGTATTTGAGTACTCATGGATTGTGTCATATAGGACTATCTCTTGACTACTGTGTTGAATTCATTCATAGGTGCTGCAGAAGCAGAATCAGTTTGAACAGCAGAGGAGCAAAGGAAATAGTTCTCACTTTGTTCTTCCTCAAATATTGGCTCTTATTTGCAAATTTTTGTCTAAGTGTCAAAATGCCGGGGCTCGAATCAAAATACTGTCAGATTTACTTGAGCTTCTTGATTCAAGTCCTTCCAATATTGAAGCACTGATGGTATCTCTTATTTCTTCCTTTAGCAATAGTGCTTCCCTTCAGGAGTCAATATAATCTGTTACATAAAAAATGCAGGAGTATGGGTGGAATGCCTGGCTGGAAGCTTCAATAAAGCTTGATGTGGTAATGAATCACAGGCTTGAGCTAATAAAGGAAGATGACAGCAAGATGGATGAACAAAATCACCTGCGGAGTTTATTTTCTTTGGTACTATGTCACTACATAATTTCAGTAAAAGGTGGCTGGCAATATTTGGAGGAAACAATAAATTTCATACTAGTTCATTCTGAACGAGTAAGGCTTGTCTAATCTCTAACTTGCATATTGCTCTTTTCACTATGTTCTATACATGTATTGACAATTGCTTGTGTTTAACATTGATCAGGGTGGCATGTCATATAACTACGCTCTTCATTACATCTATGCGGATTTGATTACCAAGCTGATAGAGCTCTCTTCTATGGAGTATATCTTTCTCTCACAGCCTTGTCGGGACAATACCCTATACATTCTGAAACTCGTTGATGAGTTGCTTTTAACTGAAACTGATTATAAGCTTTCGGTATGAAATACATTTCTTCCTATACAATTTTTCTTGTTGAGCTATCACGTTTGTCACTCTTGAAATCATTAGATTTTTCTTCCCCGTACTTCAAATGTCCTGTTAAGCATAGCAGCAGAATCATTGCCGATAATCTTTTCCTTTTTCATTTTCACTTCGATGGAAAGAATGGATATACCTGAGAACGCTTGACAAACAAAGCAAAGAAGGTTCTTACCATTGTTATCTAGTGAAAATGCAACAGTATGACGAATTTTATCTGGCTGTTTTACTTTGTCCTGCTTGCTTTTGGTTCCTCTCACCTACTTCGTTGGGTAATTGCACAGTATGCTTTCACTGTTAGCAATTGTTGCTGAACTTGTGTCAATAACGGTGTTCTAGAAGCTGTGCCAGTAAAGTGAGCCTTGCATGTGAGTCTTTCAGTTGCTTGTTCTTATTGGGGAAGAGACGATGTGCCAGTAAATTGAGCACATGCTACAAAGTACTGAATTAGACTATGTCCAAGAAACTAGATGCTTCCGGCTTTTTAGATTTGTGATTAGTTTAATGTGGGCTGACACTGTCTTTTTTACAGTTTCCAGGTAGTGGATCGGATTTATCTGATGATTTTCTTCAATTTGAAGATTTCAAGGCCATTGGATCTGCCGCAGATGAAGTATCAGGTCGATCAAATAACAGGTGCTTCTGTTGCTTCTTCTTGCCATGCAATTGTTATGTAGGAACACATTGTTTTCTGTTAATGCACTTCAATACAGTTTTTCTTTCTTTGTCCCTTTCTTGGGTGAGTTAACATGATATTGGCATTTTGCTTTTGGTATTCCGAGTATCTGTGTCATTTTCACGCTTGCTTGGTGGGATGCTTCTTCGCCGTAATACTCCTGTTGCTTGTGCCTTTTTTGTGATACACTTTCACCTCTGCTTACTATAGCCCTTGTGTGATTGTGTCTATGCTTGGTTTGGATGTATGTCTTCAATTGCTTGCTGACTTAACTCTTAATGTTTTCTTCGGCTATATATACACCAGTGATGAACCACCGAACAAGCCTAATACTCCTGAGGATGTCATCACTGATGAAGGATGGTGGAACCTCTATGACAATATATGGATTTTAATAAGTCAGCTGAATGGAAATGGCCCCAGCAAAACATTATCGAAAACAGCATCAACAAGTGGTTCATCTTTTGGCCAACGAGCCCGTGGTTTTGTTGAATCATTGAATATACCTGCAGCTGAAATGGCTGCAGCTGTGGTGACTGCAGGATTTGGAAATGCTTTGGGTGGAAAGCCAAGTAAAACCATCGACAAGGCAATGTTATTAATGGGGGGAAAGTGTCCTAGGATTGTCCTGCATTTGGTTGCCTTATATCTCTGCAGAGCTTCTTTAGAAAGAGCATCTCAATTTGTTCAGCAACTGATACTGCTCATTCCCACTCTTCTTATCTCTGACGATGAACCAAGCAAGAACCGACTGCTGATGTTCTTATGGTTATTTTCTCCATACCAGTCTACTCAAGTGTTCTCAGTCAATGGATTTTGTCTTTTTTTTCCAGTTCATAGTTTTTTTTTACCTTGCACTTGCTTTTGGCAGGTCTTTGCTTGCCCTTAGGCGTCAGTATGGGGTTCTCGATGATGGTATGCGTTTCCATGTCATTTCTCAGCTGATCAATGCAACAGTCAGCTGTGGGCAATCAGTGCTTGCTTCAAGCATTGTGGGTAGAGATTTGCCAGATGGGAACATTGGTCAAAACGAAGTGGATGCAATGCATAATTTGTTGCAAATGGATAGGATACTTCTCGCGGTGGGTCTCAGTTTTTCTTATAATCTCAACCTCTAATCCGTGTGCCCAATAAAATTGAATTTGATTGCTGATTCTAGACTGCTTTTAGTTATCTTTAAGTAACTTCTACTTGATATATTAAGGTGCCAGTCATTGCTCGTACTACCTAGGAACAATCAAGAAGACCATGCTGGTTTTATGGATGACTGATTGAAGCATTTGAATGACTACCGTGCTGCCTAATAAAAGTACCCCGTCAGTCAGAGCAATAGTCATAATCAATTCAATCCTAAGCTTTATGAAATAGTGGTCCCTTATTTAGTACATGAAGGATCAGGAATGTATGCAAAGAGAACAAGTGTTACTCGGCTGGCATGATTCGTGAAAAAATGGTGTATTGTGTCTACTTCTAGAATAAGTTTTCTCTGGCAGTCCTAAAACAGGAACGGAAGTTTTTTGGTTGAAAAAAGGGAGTGAAGAAGTTGCTCTTTTAGTTCTCCTTGAAGAGATCAACCTCATCTTATTGGTTGCTGCTCGGAGTTCACCATTTTGTAGAATGTGGAGCTAAAAATTAGAGTATGGATGTTAATACTGGGCATTATGAATTTGACCAAACGGAGTCATGCTCCATCAAAACAAGAATGATGACATGGATTTTTGAAAGCAAAAGAAAAAAAAAAGAGAAAAAAAAAGTGATTGTATTAATCCATTAGTAGGCTGATTTATTACAGTTATTGGTTAGAAAAATCTGTCTTGCAGCTGAGAAGTCATACAATCTAAGTCAGCTTTGTAAGTGTACATAAATTGAAGGGATGATACTGTTTATTTATCATTATCTTAATCCTGATTGCTCAGTTGGTCGGTTTAATTTTTATTTACCTTGTTCTGTTATCTGTCTAGTTATAATAGCATAAGCTGGCCATTAATTCTAGTAAGCTTTCCTTCAGGTGTCTGATGAAGCAAGTTATGTGAAGTCTTTGAAAGCAGATCGTGTTAAGCAGCTGCATGACTTTAGCATTAGGATGGATGACAGCATCTCTATAGACTGCAGCCAGAAAGATGCTTTTGAAGCTGATGTGGCTAATAGCTTGAGTGCAATATTGGCCTCGGATGATAGCAGAAGAGTGGCATGTCAACTCGCCTATGATGAGGAACAACAGATTGCTGCTGTATGCATGCTTTGCTTTCATATGATTTACCTTTTGACCCATGCCTGTTGTTTGATCTGTTTGAGACCTTCGTTTTAACAGGAAAATTGGCTGCATGTGTTTCGGTTCCTGATAGATGAAAGGGGGCCATGGTCAGCTAACCCCTATCCCAACCGTACCATTAGACATTGGAAACTTGATAAGACAGAAGACTCATGGAGGCGCCGACATAAGTTGAGACAAAATTATCACTTTGATGAAAGCTTATGCCAACCTCCAACCAGTTCTTCTGTCAAAGATCGTGTAACTTTGGGTAGTCAAGGCGACTCTGATTCTGGAGTACTGTTCCCCGGGCAAATGAAACACTATTTATTGAAAGGGATTAGGAGGATTGCTGATATTGGAAGTTCTGAGGCCCTTGATCCTGAGCCTGGTAGCTCTGATACCATGAACGCTGAAGATGTGCCAGACTTCAGGTCCTCTGAGCTCGACAAAGACAATGCTTTTGCAAAGGAACCCATTCAAGAACGAAAAGATGCTCCTTCGCTTGTCACAGAAAGAGAGCGTAGTGAGGTATGCTTACCTATGAACATGGATACATATTAATCTATACCTCTATATGCTTAAGACTCAGGTTGGCATTTTGCAGGTCCTTGCATCTGTTCCATGTGTCTTGGTAGCAACTAAGAGAAAACAAGCTGGAAATTTGGCAATCAAGAAAAATGTATTGCATTTTTATAGTGAAGTTTTAGTGGAAGGGGCTGCAGCATCTGCTCTTTTCAAGGACTTTGTTTCTTTAAAAAATTCTGAATCAGTGCAGCATGATGATACTGCTAGTACCAAAAGGCAGAAGTATCTCAAATTGCCGATGAATCTCACTCCAGATGATGAGGATTCCATTGATAGAATGAATAAGAACGTGAAGCGACATAGAAGATGGAATGTTTCCAAGGTAAAGAAACTACAAGCATTGCGCCTGCCATTGTTCATCTGATACTTAAAACTTGGTCATTTGGTGCCATCTGATGGCTTTTATCTCCTACTTTTTTTTTCCTTTTTTGGTCAGATAAAATCTGTGTACTGGACCAGGTATCTTCTTAGATACACTGCCATTGAGATTTTCTTCAGCGATTCAGCTGCCCCAGTATTGATTAATTTTTCTTCAAGAAAGGTCGCAAAAGATATCGGAAACCTAATTGTCGCTACCAGGAATGAGTCGTTTCAAAAGGGAAGCAGCAGAGACAGGGGTGGAGTTATTTCCTTGATTGATAGACATGTGGCCCAGAACATGGCTGAAACTGCTCGAGAGAGGTGGAAAAGAAGAGAGATTACGAACTTTGAATACCTTATGACTCTTAACACGCTTGCTGGTAGATCTTACAATGATTTGACTCAGTACCCAGTCTTTCCATGGATCGTGGCCGACTATTCTTCAGAAACACTTGATTTCAACAAATCATCAACCTTCCGTGATCTCTCAAAACCTGTGGGAGCTCTGGATTCTAAGCGATTTGAGGTTCATAAGTTCCAGTTCCATTTGCACTTCAATTTGAAAGAACAGATATCTTAGTATTCTTTTTACTTAACTGAAATTTAATTAGTCTTTCTTTCTTTTGTATACAGGTTTTTGAGGATAGGTACCAGAACTTCTCAGACCCTGATATTCCTAGGTAATACTGTTACAAACGAAGATGTCACTATGGTCAATGAAAAAACTACGAGGAAAAGCAGATTCCTACATCTTTGATTTATTTTGTATAACTGACAATCTTTGCATTAATGCAGCTTTTATTATGGGTCACATTATTCAAGCTTAGGGATTGTGCTGTTTTATCTCATTAGGCTGGAGCCTTTCACAGCTTTACACCGTAACTTTCAGGTATCAAGAATTGTGTGACCTGCATGATAAGGGTGTTTTTGTTTTTTTTTTTTTTTGGGGTGCTTGTGTTAACTGCAAGGTCTCCGCCAAGTTTGTTATATGGATGCACTAAATAACAATATTTGTATCTTTCGTATATAACACTATGTATTGTTGTAAACTATCAATATCAAGTTGACTAATCATATGATATGAAGTAATAAGATACAAAGGCTTTCGGATATCAAAAAAAGATACAAAGGCTTTCATATAGAACAAGGAGAAGCGCCAAGTTAATTGAAAAAACCATAAGGTGAAAGCTATGCATTTGGCACAAGGCATAGATATCTATTCGTTTGGTTAGCTTTCCATTCTTTTCTTTTTGAAGGTGAGTAAGAAGCACCAATTCCAACTCAATTTTTGTAATTCGTTTGTCTTAAAATATGGTTATGTTTCTGATATTTTCTGTTGTTCAGGGTGGTAAATTTGATAATGCGGATCGACTTTTTGAAAGTATTGGACAAACATATCGTAATTGCCTCTCGAACACAAGCGACGTGAAGGAGTTAATACCTGAATTCTTTTATATGCCAGAGTTTCTGGTCAATTCAAACTCTTACCATTTGGGCATTAAACAGGATGGGGAACCCATTGGTGATGTTCTTCTTCCTCCATGGGCAATGGTAAGCTAAACTTTTCATTATCATTTTGCACTGCAACTCATGTTGACCCATACTTTGTTTATATTTCGCTTGTTCCCCAAGGTCTCTGCTGATATTGTTCTAGAATTGTGTCAACATACTATGAAAATAATGTTAGTGGTATGCCAGCAGTCACCGGGGCGAGATCATTGGCTAAGAATCTGTTGCAGAATTTGAGGGGATGCATGGAAGGAAAACAAATATATGGGAAAGAGAGGGGTCACAACTTAGTGAGGAGTGATTTGAGACAATATACGAGGAACAAGAGAAGGTTTGACGCATCCAGCACTAAATCTGTTGGAACAAGAATGGACCTATGTCTTAGATTTCATGACAACCTGCAAGCGAACTGCTAAAGTAACTATGTGTATGTGTGTTTTAGCTTTGATACCTCCCGTCTCTCTTCCTTGGTGATCCATGAATGGATGTAGAACCTTGGGTCCCGGGGAAATCTTGGTTGAATGAACATGAGATGGTAAATAAATACTTGTCTTTGGTCATAACATGGCTTACTGGTCGTCAGGGCTAGTTGTTTTCAGCTGGGATTCTCAATAGCATTTCAATAGTGTTCAAATGCAAATGCTAGAAGGAAACCAAGGTGATGCAGCATGACCAAGCCTATGCGCAAGCTGATTTGCCTTGATCTGCATTTCTGGGTGTTTCCTTTGCAGCATCTTCAATCATTGATCAATAGATAAAATGGAAAATACTTCGGTGTTCCAATAGTCAAGTGGTGCTGAAAGCACAATTGAATCACTGACTTGTTCTGGAAACGCGAGTTACATGTGCTTCGAGCATCACTTGCAGCAGCTGATTGAATTGTTGTTGCGGCAGTAACACTGCCCTAGATATATACCTGTTACCTTTGTATCTTGGAGCTTTATATAAAAGCATGATACTCTATGATCAGGTTCTTTTACTTCACACAGCTACAGATCGTAATATGAACTCTGAGAATGGGTGATCCAGCAGCTACGACTGATAGTACAAGAGAAATATCTCGCTTGCTTCCGAGGTTTTGCAAAATTAATCTATATACCCAAGGAACCCTGGGGTGGAAGTGATTCATGATGTCATTTCACTTGGTGCTTAAAGTCTTGAACTTGGATTTGATTTATACCTGGATGATAGCTAGGACATTGTTGTTCTCAACGGTCTTAGCACCACTTCCAGTTCCTTTGCTGCTTGCTTTTACTCGTGTGATCTATCCAGTTTGCACCTGAAGCATCAGGTGCTCAAGGATAGCACTTACATTTATGTTTTGTTGCAGGGCTCTGCTGAAGAGTTCATTAATAGAAATAGAGAGGCACTGGAAAGTGAATATGTTAGCTCAAATCTCCATCACTGGATTGATTTAATTTTTGGCTATAAGCAGAGAGGAAAACCAGCTGTTGAGGTGATGCTCGATGAATATCTTGCTTTCATGTTCTCTTTCTGAACTTGAGCTTTTATCAAATAAGCTGATTTCTTTTTTAAATGCACTTGATGACAGGCGGCGAATATATTTTATTATTTGACTTACGAAGGTGCTGTTGATCTGGATTGCATAGAAGATGAATTGCAACAGTCAGCAATGGCTGACCAGATTGCGAATTTCGGCCAAACTCCCATCCAGCTATTTCGTAAGAAGCATCCAAGAAGAGGGCCACCTATCCCAATTGCCCATCCATTACGCTTTGCCCCTGCTTCGATTGGCTTGACCTCTATTTTATCTAGTACCAGTAGTCATCCATCAATGCTTCTCTATGTTGGTCTAGTTGATTCAAATATTGTTCTTGTTAACCAAGGGAGGACAATATCTGTCAAGTTGTGGTTGACAAGTCAGCTTCAATCTGGGGGAAACTTTACCTTCTCTGGATCACAGGTTACTATCTGTTTTCCTTGTTTTTGTTGCCATTTTCAGCAATGCAGTTGATTCTGTAGAGCTTCTTTCTTTCCAGTAGAAACTAAATGAGATTTTCGAACTAGTAACAGTCTGATGAGATAGTGCTTTCTCATTGAGATGTTTCGTTGGAAGTGCTTGTTTCCTAAATGACCCGAGACCCTTCTTGTTGTCTTGTTTTAACATGTACGTGTGTGTTTGTCTATGTATATTATTCTTCCCTCTTCCTTCACTACCCATTTCAGACTACAAAAATAAACAATAGACATTTGCAAATGGTACAGGATCATTTTTTTGGAATTGGGTCTGATATCCTCTCTCCGCATAAGACCGGGAGCCCTTTGGCTGAAAATATTGAACCTGGAGCTCCATGCTATGCAACATTGCAAACACCAATGGAGAATTTTTTGATCTCTTCGGGTAACTGGGATAACAGTTTTGAGGTCATATCCTTAAGTGACGGCAGAGTGGTACAGAGCATTCGCCAACACAAAGATGTTGTTACAGCTGTTTCAGGTATTTCTTATAGTTACTGTGATAATACTCTGAAGTATGCTTTGTTGTCTGTTTTCACTATGCAAACCCATGTACAACTTATGACCCTGGTCTAGGCAAAGTGGGAACAGTTTGTCACTTGAGTCTTCAATGTTGAGATGAATCGCATAGTCGTATCGGTATTAGTCTATTTCGTATAATAGGATAAAGGCTTGGTTTTTGTTTTTGTTTTTCCCCCCTCATTCCGAAGCTAATTTAGGTATACCGGTCCGTCGCTTGGACTATCGAATTAATCCCCAAACAGGGTTGTTATCACAGTTTTGACCTGTGATGGTCTTCGGTTATATGAATTGATTGATGACTTGGGTGCTCCTTATATGCTAAAGGTCTTGCTATTGGAAGTCATCCCTCTTTGCTTGTGTGAGCCTCTTTCAGCTGATTTTTTGCGTACCTGTACATCATTCTTTTTAAGTTATCAATTTATACCATGGAATTATATGCTGAAATTTAACCTTATCTAAAAGGATTAAGTAATGAATTAAATCCCCAAGTAATTGTTTAGCTTGTCTTCTCTCTCCAGTATTTGTTCTGTTATTGTATACTCTGCCGCTGATATTTTGGATTCTTCTCTCTGCAGTCACATCTGATGGAAGCATAGTTGCAACTGGAAGCCATGACACGACTGTGATGCTGTGGGAGGTATGTCAAGGTAGAGCACATGATAAAAGAGCCAGAAGTACTCAAAATGAGCTCTCTCGGAGAGAAACTGTTGTTTCTCGGACTCCCTTGCATATACTTTGTGGGCATGATGATTCAGTGACATGCTTATATGCCAGTTCAGAACTTGATATAGTCATAAGTGGGTCGAAAGATGGAAGTTGTGTTATCCACACTCTGCGCGAAGGCAGGTATGTACGGTCCCTTCGCCACCCATCAGGTAGTCCTTTGTCAAAGCTTGTGGTGTCGAGGCATGCAAGGATAGTCATGTATGCCGATGATGACCTTAGCCTGCACCTGTTTTCCATTAATGGAAAATGGATTGGAAGTTCAGACTCCAACGGGCGCCTCAACTGTGTTGAGGTGAGTGCTTGTGGAGAGTTTGTGGTGTGTGCTGGCGACCAGGGACAGATAGTTGTACGAACTATGAACTCTTCTCTTGAAATCGTGAGGAAGTATACTGGCATAGGCAATATAATAACTTCGTTAGCCGTGACACCTGAGGAATGCTTTCTTGCTGGAACCAAAGATGGAAGCCTTCTTGTGTACTCCATCGAGAACACTCAGCTTCAAAAAACCAGTTCATCGTCTCAGACTGCAAAAACTAAGGCGGTAGCAGCACCAGGATAGGGAGCGTTTGATAGAGCATTATGCACAGGCAGTAATATTCTTTGAAATGTCAGGGTTATACTTGCTAGAGATGCTTACACTTCTCGCACGAAGAAAGTTCTAAAGAGAAACTCCGAAACTGATGTACTATGTAAATAACTAATCATTCTGGAATCGGACATGGTGTACTATAGGATGACCTTAAGAAACTGCGAAGATGTTCTCATACAAACTCGGAAAGAGATTGGTATAGCAATTTTCTTTGCTGGTAGCTCAAACCCAGGTTTTATATTATTCCTCTTTGTTGTCATATCGTAACAGAGACATCTTTGTAGAAATTTGTAAATGAACAGCAAATTAAATTGTTGAGATTTTGCCTGGATCAGCTTGGGTTTTTTTTTTTTTTTTTTTTTGCCACTTTCCTGGTCGAACAGGTGTGTTAATGTGAGAGGACGGAAATCTTATCATACAGATCATTCCCTTCTCTTCGAGGTTACATTTATTTTTACAAGGTTTCTGACAATTTCATTTTGTCCAACTTGGGCATGCATCCATTGCACGATCTTTACGCTGTTCAGTGCGACCGCTACCTCCAGCCGGTAACATGCGGGGCATGTTGATTCGATATACTTGTCGAGATATATTTGCTTCCCGCTAAACAACACAATGGTTGATACTGAAGTAGATTATAGTTTGTAGTTCCACTATTGTAAACAACGTTAATCAAGAACCACCAAAAATTCTATCACGATGAGCAAGGGAACATCTACTGATAGAAAGGAGGACCGTCAGGTTTGCTTCCCGGAATAATAGACCGCATATGCTTACAACTTTATTCCTCGAAATCAAAAAATTTGCCCGGTCGCTAGTCTTTCACACAGACCTGGCTACTCATTACAGGAGACGTTTCTCACAGTGATCCTGACACAGACGAGAATATTGGACATACATACAGCCTTGCTCAGGCAAATAGTACATGAACTCTTAACAGCACATCGACTACAGAACTTATCAGTTAAACTCAAAGTTACAACATCCTAGTTAGGAATTGTGGCCAACTTATGCGGAGAAAAGCCGCCTCCAGGGGGCACACTTAGTAGCGGTCGTGTAATGCTGTGCTGGCATTGTGCCACCAGCAGCTCTTAAGGATGAATGCTGCTGGTCAGCCTTGCTGAGGTGAAAACAACAGCGGCTCAAGAAAGAGTGAGCAAGGACCAGCTAGGGTTCCATTGAGTTATTATGAAGAAGCTTGTGAACTTGATTCCGCTTCTGTTCAAGCATCACCGAGTAAAGAGCTATCTACAGTCTTTGAAGATGTGAGAGGTACTGGAAGTTGAAGGGTGACGAGGAAGTAGCATTTTTCTGACTCCCTGATGTACTGAACTTCGCCATTCATGAGCTTTAGAATCTTTCTGGACATGCTCAGGCCTAGGCCTTCCTCAGTCACCCATTTGCTGCTATGGAAAATGTCCTGAACCAACTCTGGTGAAAGTCCCTCTCCAGGGCATATCATCTTTTTTTTTCCAAAACAATAGAAAGAGATCATCAGCAATACTCACGCATTCTCGGAAGTTAGAATTGCCACGACTTGAATTAGATAAGATACTAGTATTAAAAAATGTAAACTTGCCACACAGCTGAATATCTATTGAGTGTGCTCCTAGTTTTTGTGGCAGAGTTTCCAGAATATTAGTAATCAGCATAATTGTATCAATCACCTTTTCCTGAGATTTGAGCCGTCTCGAAAGCAACAGGCGAGTGGAAATATAAAAACCTATGTGCTATAACTCAAAGACGATGTGCTCTACGATCTATACCGCAAGGGCCTTAGCTTTCAAATTTTTAACTCTTTGGACATACTCCATGACTGACGTCTGTGTACAGGGACTACTAGAAATACTTCTTCCACTCTAGAAACTTACTTAATCCAGTTCTCGACATATAGTACGTCAGCAAATGCGATAAGAAGCCATACGTTGAGATTGTACCATGACATTAGCTAAAGAGAAGGTATGAGGAAAAGGCAATCCTGAGGGCCCGTATGAAAATACAATTTGTTTATTTTTTATTTTCTTTTCAGTTTCCTATCCCAATTTGATTGTTCTAAATGAAGGAAAAGAAAAACTTCATCAATAAACCCCAGTGCAAAAATTAAGCCAGTCAATCGGCTGAATCACAAGATCCACATCCTACTCCTCTCAAGTCACCGTGTCGAACACATCCTACACAGCAGCTCAGGATCCAGTGTCCAAGTGTACACAGCAAACAGGCAATAAAAATCCAGTGTCCACGTGTACACAGAAATTGGTGGTCAATTTCTCATTGTATCAAGTCAAAGCCATGCATGATCCATGGCACAAAGATAGCAATCACGAAACTAACCTGAACTCTGTGTGCACCATTGTTACTCCATCAGCTGTTCGCTTCATCCTTGCCCGAGCATGAATCTCCACCCAACCACCAGGACATAGCGCACATCTCACCATATTCAGCAAGAAGTCTGACAAAACTTGCTGGATTCTCGCTTGATCTCCAAACACTGTAAGTGCCTTGATTTTGTCAGAGATATCACCGATCAACTGCAGACCTCTTTGCCTCAGGAGCGCCATTGCCTGACTAACCACTGCATTTGTGACACTTCCCAATGAAAACTCATCCATTTCCAGCTCCAGCGATCTGTACAAAAGTTCTTTCAGATAACACATCAAGGCGCTTGTTACATCATTAAAGTGTTCATCTCAACAAGCAACTTTGCACGTCTAAGAATCAAGCAAAGTAGGAACGGTACACAACCAACAATTAATTGAAGAAAAATCTTGCAGCAAATTATGTCCTTATACCTTGGTCGCAAAAGATCAGAATATCAATAGTTGTTTGGTACTATAAAAGAGCCTATGGAATATAAACTTACAATAAATAAATAAATAAATAAAACAAAATAGTAGACTAGTTGTGGCCTATAAAGTGCCTATATGCAGCTTGCAGGCATACATGACACTGAACCCAAGCTGTGGAATAAAATATTGTCAACATTTCATTACAATTTTCACAATATGTAGAGTGTTGTGTGAATTAGAGAACCCGGAAACTATGAGTCGAACATGTGGTTATTTGAGAAATGAAGGAGCTGCTAAGGTGGTTCACTAGTAGTCATATTGGTATTACGTCTAATTGCCACGCAGTCAATATGATCATCAGAGCTTCACACAAGGGTTTTCCCTTCATCTTGTTTTTTCTTTTCTTTTTTCTTTTTTTTCCTTTTTTTTAAAGATATCTAAACCCACCACAAGAAGACTAGATGCTACTCACAAACAATTTCAAGTCGACGGTGACATGAATTGCTAACAAATACATAGCTAAAGCATAAAGCCAAAGAGAATCTGATAGTCAAATCCAGCTATGCATATAACTGTAACTTAAGCTAAAGCATGCAGATGCACTCCTTGGGAACAAAATTGCAATTGAATCACAAGAGAAGAATAATGTAAAGATGCTAATAGCCAGATAGATACCAAAATGAAAAGCATTAACTTACCCATCATCTATGTTCTCCAAATGAATATCTCCCAAAATCTTCTCCATTTGCTTTTCACATGCAGCACAAGTTTCGTGAAACTGCTTCTGAACCTCCGTCAAGCCGGTACCCTCCAAAAGTGAGTTTGTAAACCGTATACCACTCAATGGATTCTTAATCTCCTGAACAAGATAAGCTAATTCTTTCATGCTCGTGAACCGTTTCTTTTCTTGTTCTCTCTAAACTTTGAAAGCATGCTGCAATTCAGGACTTGCTATCTGTAAGAAGCAGAAGGCTTCAATGATATCACCATTCAAGTTAACTCTCTTATTTGCAGTCAGGAGAGCTTGGACAAATTTTCCATTTCGGCGGAAGAATGAGAAAGGGGAATTGTCAGTCTCCTGTCCTCCCACCGCACTATGCAAAGTAATCATGAATTTCGTCAAAGCATCAGGTCCCCTGAGCCAACAGCAATTACGAAAAACCTCTCCGACCAACATCTTTCCTAGGACTTCCCCTTTGTTCCATCCAGTGAGTTTTTCCATGGCTGTGTTCCACTCTGTGCAGCACGTATTCTCATCTGAAGCAAATATAGGGGGGATCAAAGGATTTGGACTATGAACTATAGGCTTGTAATCTCCCTGTATGTTGATGAACTTATCCATCACAAGTTTTTGACCTGTACCATCCTGACCAATGAAGCAGACCCCAACTATGTTGTTCGTGTAATCTTTACTAGAGCAAGCATTCACAACCACATAAACATCCTTGTCTTGCTGTTCTGAGCCAAAAGTTTTCAATTTTATCTCCACGATTTTGTCTTCTTCGCCTGCATCAGTATAACCAGATGATGATAGAAAGCAACTTAACATGTGTTGGATTGGAACTCCATGAACAAAGGGCACGTACAAAAACAGAGAAGGCAATTTCAATTGTGTCTAACCATAACCAAACCTACTGTACATTACATGATGATGATAATTCCAGGTGGAAATCATCATAACTCGGAAACTATGGAACCAACAGAAGTAGAATAGTGGTTTTCATACTGCCCCTGGGAACCTAAGTTGGAAACCTAATAGCAACAGAAGTAGAATAGTGGTTTTCTGCAGTTAATACTGCAAAGTGAGACCTCCAATCATAATTTTCTGCTCTAAATGTTGAGCTCCTTCAATGTAATTCTTGTGTCTGAATCTCATTTTGAACTAACAATTCGCATTTTTTTTATTATATGTTTCTCCACAAAACTAGTAAAATTACTGAATTGTCCTTCACAATGTATATTTTAGATGCTACATTTTTCGGGGGGAAAATGTGATGTTGGATTCTATAAGCATCCGTTAAATGTACAAAAATTAGGAGGATGTACTGGTTACCTCTCAAAGCATTATCAAGAAGCTTGCGAACAATGTCTTCAGATTCCTTATAGACACGATCATGAACCAAGGACTTCCCCATGGCTTCCTCTACAAAAAGTCCTGTCAACTCTGCGACCTTTGCATTCCATCCATTTATGCGGCCATCAGCACCAACTGAAAAAATAGGAGCTGTTGCAGTCTCTATTAATCTGACCATTTCCCTGGCAACTGAACTAAGCTCATTCACTCCTTGTAACTCTGCATCTTCAAGCTGAGGCACAACAGCCTTATAATTGGTAGTCTCAGTGTCCCAAAAAGAATCACGTAGAATAAGCTGCAAAGAGTGAATGGCATCCATCTCTGCATTCTCCCATGGCAAACTTCGACTCTTGACCACTTCAAGAAATGCTTTAAATGAGGAACGTGGATGCATCCTTTGTCCATCATCTTTGTCTTCAGGATGATGCTTTG
Organism: Drosera capensis; assembly: GCA_001925005.1. Lineage (NCBI taxonomy): Eukaryota > Viridiplantae > Streptophyta > Magnoliopsida > Caryophyllales > Droseraceae > Drosera > Drosera capensis. The sequence continues at coordinate 110,927 of LIEC01011995.1, forward strand.
CACCACCCCATTTGACGTCCTTGGCTGTGTGTGACCTAAACCAGAAAAGGAAATCCTTCTTTGTGATATAAGCAACGGCCATGCCACAGACTGCATCACCCAGTGAGGCCTGCATCACCTAAGCTACCCGTGCTCAGTCCAGTTGAGTCTCCATGGTAAGTCAGCAACCACTGTACAATGTCCTTCATCCGGGCTTCAGTAGGGGTCACGCCTAAAGGATAATACTTTCCTTGGTAGAAGAGTGCTGCACCATCACACTTGACCAAATCCATGATGCTGGGGCTCTGAGTTACAATTCCAGTCGGGGAGTCACGAAGGAGCATGTCACACAAAAGGGTTTGGGTTTTCAACACATGTTTTTCCAGCATCTGAGACGCCAACTGCAATTCCATATTCAACTGGAGTCCAAATGCCTGCATCAAGAACTCACAAGCATATAGAAGGGGGGAAAGGAGTGGATCTGGCAGATGTGTGGTGACACAAAACCAATCCCCATAACCTCATAGAATTCCGACACCTACTGCTTCATCCTTGCTTCCATTGATGATAACTGCTATAACTAATGATGCAATTGAACCCATGTTGGCCATATACTGAGAATGGCACCCATGAGGAGCCCTCAGAGTAGAACCCACCAAGCAAAGAGGTTGCATGAGACGTTCATCCTGAATCACCCTAACAGGCGTAGCGTGGCAGTCCACGATCATTCTAACACGGTTTTGCTTGAACAAAAACCTCGATGCCTGTGTGATATCAGTGGAAGGATAATGTAATCCAATATAAGGCTCTAAATCAGGCCTCTTACACTCCGCCACAACCTCACCATGCTCATCTTCATGAAACTTGTATACCATCACCCTATCATAACCCGTCAACTCTATCACACACTGAACCACCGTATCACAAAAGAGCTTGATATCTCCACCAGGCAAAGACTGCAAATCTGAAATAGCCCTCACAGCGAGTTTCTGAGATTGCACTGCCCCAGCAACAGACAAAGCAGGATCCTCTGTCCTGGCCGGCTCCAAGTCAATCATTATCCCGACATCAATCCTATACAAAATCGCATGAAAGAGCTTTCCCGAATTCTTCGAATGAAAACGGGTTCAACAGCGTGAACTCTCGCGCCCCAAATGCCTTCTCCAACAAAACCCCACTAGAAGGGGTGAAAAGTGTCCTGACATCAGTCCCAATAGTCAGAATCTCAGGTTTCTCCATACCAGGCACAGTATGAGGGTTTATCCCCAACATTTCACGGGCATTCTCGCTATACGCCACAACCCGAAAACTGGACTCATCAATAGCATCATACACCCACATGGCTGAATATGACCACCCCTTTGGACCTTAGACAAATAGGCAGTAATCTTCTGTTCAGGGATTGATTGTGTAGTTGTCTTGATTGATTCAGAGTAGTCAAATGATTTACCTGATGACTGTTCATACACAGCATGTAACCTGGCATCAACAGTGTACTGAGCAATCGCTTTGTTGATGGATTGTTGTTGTTGTTGTGGGTGTTTTGGGTGTTGTCATTGTCTCTGAAATTGCTCTTGCTTGTGCTAGCTGACTGAGATGGCTTCTGGGCTGATATTCCACCTCGGCTCACTGAGCCCATTTGCATAAACCACTGATTCTTGAAACCCAAATCGCCAAAGTTCGAATCTTTTTCTTCACTGCAAGACAATTGATCCAAAAGGGTTTCTAGAAACCCTAATTTCCTGCGAAAATTGGATTTGGGTGTGTGAGAGATTGGAGCGGGGAAAGATCATGGGTGCGCCGCTCATACACATGGGTAATGGGTTTGTGAAAGCAAAACGGTGAAGTGGTGGAATAGAGTACATAATTAAATTTAGGTTATTTTTCATATAATTTTCTTAAATTTTTTAAATTTTTATATTTTTATATTAATCATTCGAATCCTTATTTATGAAAAAAATGATTTATATGATTTTATTTTTTAAAATTTTTATAATATAATTATGATATTTCAAGAATATCTTCGATTTATATTTAATTCACTGATATTTTTTATTAAATAAATAATTATTTTAAAAAAAATAATAAAATAAAATTATTTCGTTGAAAAATGAGGATTATTTTATTTTAAAATAAATATTTAAGGGATTCCATTATAATAATAAAGTTTTTAAGATAATAAATGGATTATTTTGTCATATAGATAACAATTTGAAGGATTGATTTTGAATTATACAGATTTAAGGGATTTATTTAAAATTAAAAAAGATTTCATAAATTTATATGACAAAACCCTTAATTTTAGAGAAATGTGTAATAATGTTTAGTTTGTCTGATCTGAGATTTCACTTGAACAAAATGTATAATAATATTGTTGTGTCCTTTAATTTAAACACATACTTCAATGTTGTAAATCGGTATGATCTTAGGTGTTGATCAAAAGGTTCATGTTTTGATTTTGTGAGTAGTTCAATCAATATAATCTCTCTGTCTCATATTAATCATGAGTCACGTTGAATTTTTTACTGTATGATTTTATTAGATTGTGTTCACTGTTGTTATTACAAACTAAAATTGCATCATGATATTTTTTTTTTCAATAATAAATATAACAATTGGATTGGAGGATTTGTCGGGATAAACTTTGATTTGTACTATGAGATAATCAAATATTATTTTTCTCAAAATTATTGTGAAACACTAATGATAGTTTAATTCATGTATTTCAAGCCTGAGATAGTGACGTGATTTTCTTACGTAATTAAAACGAATAACAAAATTTTTAAAAATAATATAAAAAATAAAATATTATATTTATTTTGGATCCAAAAGAGTATATAAGTGACGGCGGCTTTGCAGATGCTTTAAATATTTATTGGACTACGATATAAAATATATTATACTGGTGTCTTCTTAGAATCTTAGGTCGCGAATACTATCCAAAAGTATGACTGTATTTGTTATACTGCGTCACAGACATTATCAAGAAGACATATGGAGGACATGAAGGGATGGGTCTTTGCTTGGCTTTTCCAGGAGATGGGAAGCGCAAAACAGGGGGTGGAAAGTGTATGTGGGTCTCTGCCCTCTTTGTCATTAAACTCCTTCGATGAGAAATGGATTGGGTTGATTGATGGATGGTGGTTGCTCTCTCTTTTTTGGTCTAATCAACATTCAGCAATACAGAGCTGTGTCTATTGGTAGCGTGTGTGTTCACATTCAACAAAGAGTTGAGGCTATTGGTGAGGACAATCAGGCAGGTGTTGCACTGTTATTCTGTCTGTCGAGGTAAATTATGATCAAGACAGGGCACGATCAATCATAACTTAAGCTATACTTAGGTTCTAATCGATGTTTTAAACAAGTTCTTCAATGTAACAGGAAAACCAGTAACTTCCTATACCTTTGGCTCTCCCGTTCCTGAATCTTCAATCTGCTTGATCCACGTTTATATTCATAGATGTCTTGGGGATGCAGGTGGAAATGTGTCGGGAGAATGAAGCCAGCCCATGGAAAGTTTACGACCATGATGTCAAATTTTTACCGTTCGATTACTTTCTGTTGTGGCTGTTGTAAGATATCCAGCTCAAAGTAGGATGATTTCATCCGATGACGAAGTTTCGATGAGTTGAAGCTCCACAAGCTTGTCGTGACTCGTGAGTTTGTGATGCAAGTTTATTTACTGTCGAAATTCAAAGCATCAAACAATCAAGGATTTATTCGTGACACTTGACCGGTACCAGATGGTGCATACATTTTCTTTAGGATCGAAGGAAACAAACATGAGGGAAATTCTTATCCTCTCAAACCAGGAAATAATAAGTTGGCTCTAGCGCTATCAACTATCAATGTACCATTGGATCATTGCTCAACATTGCCTTTAGATTACAGACATTAGATGTTTATTTGCCTAAAACTCGATTCCTACAGGACCTTCATGCAATCAGCAAAGTCAGGAGGCATCGAAGATCATAGTAGCTTGTCGATTTGCTACTCATGCCAATACATTCGTTCACATCCAAGCAGGCAGCCATTCCTTGCCACTGATGAAGTCCACGGAGAGGAATGGAGCAGCCTCCGTGTCATCGAGTTGCTTAGCCCAAGGAGCACGATCTCCTCCTCATAGCAC
>LIEC01011996.1:4599-65085 GCA_001925005.1 Drosera capensis
TGATATGCTTATGCAGCTTTTTCAAAATGTTGTGAAAACTTCTGAACTGCGGTTTCCTGAGGGTGCTCTGAAGTTCCTAAGTCCAGACGTCGTTGAATTATGCAGAAGTCTCTTGCGTCGTAATCCTGGTATCTACTTTTCATATCATGTTTCCTGCAATTTCTATTTTTAATTATGTTCCTTTTTGGATTTTTATTTTATATTTGGAAACATGAGTAGTCCTGAATCCTCCTCACTCTTTGGCCTCTTGCAATATAAAGTGGGATAAAGAGATTATGGGTGGAAAAGAGTCAAATGTTGCACGTGGTGCTGGGCATTCAGTTTTTTTTTTTGAGAGATTAATTTGGGGTTGTTTGGTTACTCTGTCAAAACTGGAGAAATCAAAAATCAGTAACAAAAATATAAAACTAATAGCGAAAATTAAAATCACTTGTTCAAAATAAATGACTTTTAGTAAAAGGAATCTCGAACACTCTACTTTGAAGAAATAGAAAATCATTTTTTCTGGATTTCTGTTTTCTATTTTTGTTTCATCCGTTTAAGAAACATAAAACAGGAAATAGAAAACAGAAGTGATACCAAACAGTTTTGTTTCATCAATCAGGAAACGGCGACGACATCAAACAGGCCCTTAGGGAATTAGGTCTTGAGAGATGTAGCTTGGGTTCTTACTCAGCTGCACATAAGACCCAACCTAGGTTCTAGTGCACTTTTACTTTGTTTAAAGAATACTATTCTCGGAAGTTCCTAGTTTCCAAAACTTATTGCAGCTTCCAAACCTTCAGAACCTTAAAGCTGAAGTATGATTGTGCCGATCATGCTATTAATTTGAAGAGAATGTTGACGTTGTGGCGTGCTGAACATAGTGTCATTGCTCTCTTTGCTTATGAAAAGAAAAGTAAGATGAACTTATGCTTCTGGTTTTATTTGCAGTTGAGCGGCTTACATTCGAGGAATTCTTCAATCACAAGTTCATGGTTGGTAATAGGTAAGTTCTGATATTTGAAACCCATCATTTTTCCATTTTTATTTCTTATCTTTTTTTCGTGTTGTTCAACACGTGGATCTTTAGTGGTTACATTGAGGGAAACATTTTTTTTGGCTTGATATGGTATAGTCTTATAGTCTTAATGTGCTTCAGGGAGGTTGCTTATTTGGATCAGTCTGCTTCAGTATCTAATGTCAGATCTATAGTTGAAAAAACTGAAAGCTCAATGGATTCAAAGCAGTCTCAGTTTCACCATGACCCTAGATTGAGCTCAGCCCATATGAACGCCATCTTACATGATGAAAAGCGAGTATCGCGTAGAAAAGATCAACAGGATACATCTGGCACCAGAGTTATTCATGGGTTTATGCCAGGTGCTTCTAGTACCAAAATGAACCAGTCTTTCAGTGGCGACCCGATTTCATCAGTTCATTGTAGAGGTGATTATAGCATACTTATGTTTTCCCTTTTACGCTCTCTATCTTTGTGATCTGTAGTAGTAACACTTTTTTTACCTCCCTCTTCAGTTGTAGATTCCATGGAGTCCATTGAAAGGGACTATGTTCTTGTTAATCCTCATTTTGCTTCCACGGAATCTTTAGAGACATCTCTACTAGAGAGTTCCGGTGTGAGAGGGCATGCGCTGCCATCAAAAAGGGGTGACCAGCATATGCCTGCACTTACTCAGGCGACAGATATTGCCAGTAGTTCAGTTGGTGGAATGGAAAGCACATCGAGTTGTGGATTAGATTCAACTACGTCAGGCTCTCGAAATATCATGACGGAGGCACAGAGGTTATCTGTGTTACATCCTTCAATGAGGCTGGAGTTATTACATCAGTACCTCACCGCTATATCAAATGTCGCCCTCGAAAAGGTAGGAAAGTTCATGATGAGATAAATTCTTTCGCAGTTTCACAAATGGTCGGATAAGAAATATTTACATTGACCACAGTTTTGCTTTCCTTGAGGCTCCAAAGCGTAGCGCGTATCGAGCCTAACATATCAAATAACGTATCTGGTAACGTATCCATCTTTATGGATGGTCTTTGATGTGTTTGTCAACTAAATTATGCGAACCATGTTTTTGCAGCACGATGCGGGATCATATATGGAATCAATTTCAGTTGAGTTGGTGATTCTTGCTGTTTGGAAGGAAGCTATTCAAGCTTGCAACTCTTGGCTTGCTTCAAGCGGCCTAAGCGATATATCAGCAACTTCTACCAGCAATGTAACAACCAATCTCGAAGGAGTTGAGTCATCTTCTGGTGTATTGGGTATCCCAGACCTTACGAAGCCATCTTCTGCTGCCGCATGGGCTGAGCAAGGCTTTGTCGCTGCCTGTGACCGTGCTGAGAGGTTATCTGCATTCCTTCAAAATATGGATGGTTAGACACCCAGTTTTCTTAAATTAGGGATCATGGTTCCGTTAGTTCTTTCTCTTTGTTATTGAGTCTTTATGCTTGTTGTATAGGTACCAGTGAGCTTCCCAATGCCATCGAGATTATATTTCAGGCAGCTCTTGATTCTGGAAAGGGCGGCGCGGTGAGTAACTATTCTCTGTTTCCTTGTCTTTTGGCTTTCTTGTTTTATTTATAATAGATCAAGCATACAGCCAATGTGTTTGTCGAGGTGTCCTGCGGGGTTTAGGAAGTCAACTGCTATGTGATCTTATTTAATATTCCAGTAGTGCTTGAAATAGGCAAATTTCTGAGTCATGTCCACTCAAACCTGTTAAAAAATCTTGATTTTGGCTGCCTATATCCTGAAAATTCCCTACTGGTAACTAGCACGTATCATTTGCCTAGTTTGATTGTAAATGCATGGTTTGTAGCTTTTTATTTGTTTTCTGCGCTTGTTTGGAAAAATGCGAACTTTCTTGTTTAAATATCGTTATCAGTTCAGCAATGCCCATGGGTTCTTTTTCCCTGGTTCATGCCTCAGGTGGAAGAGCTGATGGGCCGCCGAGACACGGCTGAGATATCCTTCACTAAAGCCATGTCTTTATTTTCCTTCATCGTGAATGAAGCTTCGTCCCTGCCCTTGAACCCTCCGTTTCTTGTGTCTATTCCCGACAAGGAGCGGCTTCTTAAATATATAAAATACATAGAGTCTCATCGAATGCGCTCGCAAATGTCTAGATCGTCCTCGTCTCAGCAAGCATTTGGATTCGGTTTGGATCCCAGTCCTCTCACCAAGTAAATACGCTCACGCTGTACAGAACACTTGAGATTTCTGTCGCTGACTGCTAACACTTCCCTGCGCAAGTCACCATTGAAAGTAAGGGTTTGGTCCAGCAAGTCCCGAATGGGTTCTGTTTTACTTGATGGGAAATCGAGTATGCTTTGGATTATGATGACATTCATCAAAGATTTGTAAATATTTGCACATATGGTCCATTCTTTTATTCAAGGAGTATGTACATGTCAATCGTCTTGCCTGTGAAATTTGCTCCTGGTGGTTGAAGCAGATCTGTAGTTAAGTATTGTGACTAAAAAATAGACGAATCAAACTGCTTCACTGATGGAGCTATCGTTGTACATAATTGTTGTTATTTAGTATTGACGGTCTTGTTAACTGCGAGGTGGTTTGTGCATAATCTCATGCATGCGAAACCACCACTGTTCGGATTCGACATTATCTGCTCAACCGTATGGATTACTAGCTACACTGAGTTTCAGGCTCGTCCAGGATCCTTAGATTCTTGTACGCTATATATCCATCCAGAAATGTCATCTCATCGATGAACAATCCTCTCCCTTGACCATGTCGTCATTGATTTATCGTGTTAGGCAAGTGGTGATTGAAACATGTGAAAGGGTACGCAAATTGCAACAGCCTATTTTTGGACACCTATCTTATCCAAATTAAACTCGACATGTTAGTTTCAACCAAAAACTCTTAAGACAGTTGGGGGCAACCCCACCTCATCTAGCGTGGCCCAGAGGACCAAAAATCCTCCGTAGAGAGATGAGATCCTGAGTTCAAATTTCATAGGTGACATGCGTCAGTGTGAGATATCGATTAGGTTTTCTGGTCTCGTTTAACATGATCAGTTGGGGGAGTCAACACTCGGCTGATCAAGTATTCGAAGATACCATTTTGAGAAAACTCTAGATAGTTGTTGCGTGAGTCTTTAACATGATCCGATGTGAGAGCAACACTGCTAATCTGGTATCCTAAGATATCATTTTGAGAAAACTCTAGACGCTTTTGGGTCTCGTTTAACATGATCAACCGAGGGAATCAACACTCGGCTGATCTGGTATCCTAAAATATCATTTTGAGAAAACGCCTAGATATTTGTTGTTGCAAGAGTCTTTAACATGATTTAGTTATGGGAGCTCACACTCCGCTGATCTGATATCCTAAAATAACATTTTAAGAAAACTCTAGGCCGTTGTTGCGTGAGTTTTAAACAACGAATGATGAATCAATGAGATGTATTCCGCTTTGCAAAGCAACTACAGCTATACGGTTCTCCGGATTTGTGGACTATTCGATTGACCAAGAGAAATGTTTCGCGATTTAAAAAAAAAAAAAAAAAAACTACAGCTATACGGATCCAGGATACTATGGCTATAGAAAGTATAGTATACAACTAGCATATAGACCATGTGAATGTGTGGAGGTGAGGCATAAGTTGACTTTTTATTCATATTTTTTTCACTTAACTATCAAACTGTACAGTTGGCGTTGATAAAAAAAAACCTGTACAGTTGAGATTCACGATACATAAACGCTACTACTATAAAGCTTAGTTTATTCTTTCATGTGATAGCAAGATTCACAGCATTCACATCGATGGATCAGCTGAAACCATCGCAGCCAAACTCGTCGCCTCTGACTCCTCTATCCTTCCTAGAACGGGCGGCTGTCGTTTACCACGACTGCCCCTCCGTCGTCTATAACGACACCACCTACACCTGGTCGCAGACCTTCCGTCGTTGCCTTCAGGTGGCATCGTCGATATGGTCATTAGGCATCAAGCGTGGGGTTGCCGTGTCTGTATTGGCACCGAACATCCCAGCAATGTATGAGCTCCAGTTCTCTGTCCCGATGGCTGGCGGGATTCTCATCGACATCAATACTCGCCTTGATGCAAGGACGATATCTGTTATTCTCCGCCATGCTGAGTCCAGGCTTGTTTTCGTCGATCATGATTATTGTGATGTCCTCCTTGACGCTGTCTCTCGCCTTCCTCACAACTTCCCTCGCCCAATACTAGTCCTGATAACCGAGACACAATACGGTAGCATTAATCAGCATCACAATGATAAGAAACATCCTGCTTTCATAGATACATATGAAAGTTTCCTGAGCAAAGGAGACGCAAACTTTGAGTGGATTCGGCCTCAAAGCGACTGGGATCCAATAGTGCTGAACTACACCTCTGGAACCACGTCTGCTCCAAAGGGAGTAGTCCACTGTCACCGTGGCTACTTCATCAACGCTCTCAATGCCATCATCGATTGGTCATTTCCGAAACAAGCCGTCTATCTTTGGACCCTTCCAATGTTCCATGGGAATGGCTGGTGCTTCACTTGGGCCACGGCGGCTGTTGGTGGCACTAACGTATGCCTCCGTAAATTCGATGCTCCAACCATCTATGATGCCATCAACCGCTACGATGTCACACATATGTGTGGCGCTCCTGTCATCCTCAGCATGCTGTGCCACGACATAACGAAGGCCAAGCCCCTTAAGAAACCCGTCTATGTTTTAACTTCTGGTGCCCCTCCATCAGCCTCCGTGCTCTTGAAGGCGGAATCTCTAGGATTCATTGTCAGCCATTGCTACGGAATGACGGAGACAGGGTCCCATATGGTGTCATGCGAATGGAAGAAGAGCTGGGACGGACTTCCGGCTCCCGACAGGGCTAGGCTGAAAGCAAGACAAGGAGTTAGGACGGTTTGCACAACAGCAGTCGACGTGTTAGATCCTGCATCAGGGAAAAGCGTCAAACCAGATGGAAAGTCTCTTGGAGAGATTGTTCTGAGAGGGCCAAACTTGACCCTAGGATATCTGAAAGATCCAGAGGCAACCTCAAAGGCCTTGGGAAAGGATGGCTGGTTTTGGACTGGAGATATAGCCGTGATCCATCCAGATGGGTACCTGGAGATCAAGGACAGGAAGAAGGATGTGATCATCAGTGGTGGCGAGAACATTAGCAGCATAGAAATCGAGGCTGTGTTGTACAGTCATGAAGCGATCAATGAAGCAGCAGTTGTGGCATGGCCAGACGAGTACTGGGGGGAGACACCCTGCGCGTTTGTGACTTTCAAAAAGGGAGTGGCGAAGAAGCCTACAGAGAAGGAGATTATTGAGTATTGCAGGAAGAGGATGCCACATTACATGGTGCCAAAGACGGTAATATTTCAGAATGAGCTGCCAAAGACAGCAACTGGTAAAATTCAGAAGTTTGTGCTCAGAAATATCGCCGCCAAATCCACTGTCTTCCCGTTGAGTACAGTCAGTCGATTGTAGGTCCATCAACATACGACAACAATGGCCACTCAGTTGCAACTATCAGGATAGGGTCCGAAGAGGACGGGATGTACACGGCCTTTTAACCCTGCTGCAGTTACTAAGAAGAAACTAGTCATAGGCAGCAATCGAAAGGTATGCCTCCGACCAGCCTACGCCGTAAGCTGGCTGAAGATTTAGAATAGCAGCATATGCATCGTCATGCGGCAAGGACACAGGTTCACGATTAGAAAATTAACACGGAAGTTGAAATACATTATTCAACGAATATATATAGATGATTTCATTGATCAATATGTATCACTCTAGAAGTTGAAACCTGATAGTAAACATCTACGTGATTTTATTCGACAGATCAATAACGTCGTAACTTTATTTTATGTCACTCTCTGTCTCACATGATTGCCCATCTTCTGAATCATATTTTTCAAATGTTCTAGCACTATAGCATGCAGTGCGCATAATATTACTTTAAAGAAGTTTAGGAGAAGTTCACAGAAAACAGAGTGGTACCGAATAGCTTCTAGGGTTTATTAGAGAAAATCAACTACTGTCACAATAGGGGATGACACCCTCTTATACGCATACCAACTACACAAATGATCCTGGCCATCAAAATTTTGACCGAGCAAGCTCATCAATCTTACGGTGATCAACATTACGCATCATCTATCTTTGTGCTCTCCTTCAATTAGGGAATATGCTTCTCAACGAACCTATCACATATGTTATACAAATCTAGAAAAGAATTTTCCAAGGTGAGACTGTGAAGAATAATGTTATCATAACTCCTCAAAGCAAGCGGGATTTGAATTAGAGTTCATTGGGCTCGACATTTCGTCTAAGAAACCTGCTGTACCAAATCGCTCCTCCTTATTACCACATGCATGTGAAACACTCCTATATATTGGAAAACATATTTTGTTTTTAATTTATACCTTGAAGAAATGCACTTCTATTCAAAATGTGTAGGGAGATTTCAGCTTGGACAAGAGTTCTGTTGATAGGAAACATGGCCTTCACTCATAGAAACAATAGTCTCATGAATTTGATCCTTAGATGTAAGATTCCCAGAAATTCGGATGTCTATGTATCAATGCGAGCTAAAAGCAAAACAAAACAACATAACCATATAATCTCATAGCTAAAAGCAAAGCAAAACAACATAACCACGTAATCTCACCCAGACACAAAATGTGGGAAGGATGACTTGTAGACAACTATCCATATATATATATATATAGGCTGGTAAAAATGGCCAAAGATCCTTTAACTAAATAGTTAAATTTTCAAAGAAAAACAATCTTGATCATTGATTTTCGTAATTTTTTTTGTGTATTTTAGCTAGTAAAAATTTGAATGATGAAAATTCAATCACTTTTTTGAATCAATAGATATGATTGATTCATTTAGTGAGCTTTATCCCCTTCAAACCCATATATATTTACAATAAAAATGTTGTTTTCTGAGGGGGATGTCGAGCCCCTGATTGAATTATCGATAGAAAATCAACGGAGGAGAAAAAAAAGTTTACGAGCGATTGTAAACATGAAAATCCTTAACATTGATGGTATGAATGAAACATCAAAGCGGGGGCCAGGAAGCACCTGCTGGTGAAAATGTGGAGCCGACGGATTCCTTAGGGTTTCATCAACGGTGCTTCACCCAGCAATAAAATTATACAAATCCAATACTTCGGCGCTACCGTGGATCAGCGGGTGCCGGTCGCCAACCACCGATGATTTAGGGTTTCGCTGCGGCGAAGTTTCATCGAGTGGAAGCAGAGACTGAGGTAAGACACGTTAAATGAAGCTGGTAAGAGCAACTACAATAGGACATGATTATAATGTTATAATGTTATAATCAAAGTTTTATTTTTATCATAAATAATATCATATTGGTAAAATTTAATAATATTGATTCACTGTAAAACATATTACTTTTTTTAGTCTTATAATATATATATATATATATAATATCAATTTATTTATAATATTTGTTTAATCAATATTTAATCTAAAAAAATCATATCGATCATATTTTGGTACAATACATCCACAATCTCCTCTCATAACAATTTCACTATCTCTAAAAATTTTTTTTTTTTTTTATCAAATTCAACATACATATAAATTTTCATGTTGCAATAAACGATTATAAGTATTATGAAACTGAAAGAGTATAATTTGTTTTCAGGAAGGAACCACGTAGGTGTTTTATGTTCTTATGCTTTAATTTGAGATTTGTGCATAAAAAATAATTATAAAATGTCTTGGTTATTTTCATTGCTAAATATAACAAGTGATTTGACAAAGGTCAAAATTTGTTATGCAAAACCACACCAACTGGAGTGTGATATATTTGTAATCTGTTGATATATTTTAGCTATAACAATCTATTCAGTTAGTGCATTGGGATGCTCTAAGAGCATCAAGAAAATATCTTAGTATTGCTAAAATTTATCAATATTTTCACAAAATACATTCCTGAATTAATTTTGGTAAGAGTAAATTTTGGCTGTGTCATAGTGATTGTCAAATTTGACAATAAAATAACAAATGTTATGTAATTATTTTTACAAACCACGATCTACAACAAAAACCTACACTAAATCCATCAATACACATGTGACTTTTTGTTAACCGTCGATCAAACAATAATGTCAAAATATAACATAATCCCGTTGAAATAATATGATAAATTATAACAAATTAATGCAATTTATTATTAAAATTTAGTTATCTTTATTAAATATAGTTAGTATCATTGAAGATGCTCTAAGTTCTCTTTGTTACTTTTAGCTTATCGTTACAGGCAACAACATGCTCTAAGGCAGCAACAGGTTATGCGCACATCAGATAACAACGACAACGACCTCACATCTCACACCGCTAAGGCGATGGTTTGGATAAATGTGAATTCCTTTCCGAAAAAAAAAAAAAAAAGTAGTGAAAATTTTAGGTGCATTCCAGTATTTGCAGTGAAGACGAAAAATAAAATAAAATAAATCTACGTTTCAATACTTTATACTTTGGGTGTGTTCATATACTAATGTGAATTTTGACTCATTTCATATAATGACTAAATAACATTTTTAATAAAATTATTGTGAATACATTAAAGGTAATTTAAAAATATATTTTAATTATCTGGACCAATAACATAATTGAATCGTATCATTATGATAACAAAAAAAAAGCTTTTCTTCGATAGGAAAAGAGCTAAACGAAAAGCAAAGATCTCTCAAGCAAGTGCTCAATCAAGGACGGATTCCTCTAAAGGAACAACGTGATTAGATTAAATCTATGTCTGCTGCTAACCGTCATGATCGAGGAACCACATATGCGCGCTGTTACTCATTCCCACACTGTATTAGAAATGCCCCAACCTACTCAGAAATTGAGTTTGTGAAAAATAAATAAAAAAAATAAAAACTATATATATGCGTTAAATAATACAAAAAAATGAAATCGTTTTATGTCCATATTGTGACCGAGGGAGTAGGACAGCAAAGATTGATGGTGCTTTTCATCTTGGATGAGCTTATTGACTGTGGTAAAAATTTATTGCACAGACAGACATGTAAACAGGAAGCGTGCGTCAGCGTAAAAAGGAATTGTTGGAGCAAGAAGCCCAAAGTGGAAAAAGGAGTTGAACAATCCAATCCGGCCCATGTGTGGTCGTCGTGTGTGCGCCCCTTTATGCTGAATCTTCGACGTCTTGTCTCTCTTTCCTTGGGATTTGGGAATTACAAGGCCTTTTTTTCCTCTCCCTCTGAATGAAGAGCAGTACTTCGCGAATGTCCAAAAAAAAAAAAAAAAAAGAGCAGTACTTCGCGAATGGTAAAAAAAAGAGAGCAGTACTTCCCGTTTTAAAAGAATTAGGTTGATCCGACATACTACTAATTTACTCCCGACGTTTCATATAATAGTTTCTAATATTTTGATTTTATATACGTGTCATTAATATATATATAATAACGATCAAATATATTTTTTTATAAATTTATCATGAAAAATCAATTACTGTATAAATTATATACTTTAACCGAATATATATTGCGGGATCATCAAACGTGATTTGATATGAAATCATGTTTTTAGAATAATACAAAATAAGTAAATGTTACAAACTATATGCAACGGAGGGAGTATATGTGTATTGATTTTTTATTTAAAAATTTATTTATCTTTTAACTTATGTCATTAAGAGTGAGAAAAAAATAAATAAATAAAATAATATGATAAGTTGATGTAATAAAATAAAAAGTATAGATATTTGGATATTTTTTTAAGTAAGAATTTTTTTTCAAATAATATAATGTTATAAGTAATTCATTTATGATATCTTAATTTAATAAGTGCTGTAATTTTTTTGGGACAGAAAAAGTATCTTATTACTCTCTTCATCTCAATATATATACAATATTATGATCTAATGTAAGATTAAAATATACAACTTAAGTTATCATTTATGTTTCATGACAAATTTATGAAAAAATCATGTTTGATTATCCAACGATTCAAATCAAAGTTAATATTGATATGTATGTATGTTTAAAATATTATATTTAAATTGAGACTAAAGAAGTATAAGATTTGCCATGCTTGTTCTATTGACTATTTTACTATTGGCATGTTGAGTCTATGATTTCAAATTAAAATGAGCTAGAGAAGGGAATGATCAAGGAAGGCGTGTGGTGAGCACACTTACTTGGACATTGCATGTATTTATTATACTCTCATCGTCCAATGTTAATTATAATATTTTTTTTATTTGGTCAGTGTTAAAAAATTATTATTTTCTTCTCATAAATTTTATATCGTTTTGTCATTTCGAATATCCCATTTTTTGCATCGTTTCCTAATATAGTAAATTCTGTGTGGTTAAAAATTAAAATAGATAAAAAGAGAAATTTTATGTCGTTAAGAATTGAAGTTGAAAAAGAAAAGAGGTAAATTTAGATTTGCATGTCAAAAATAAATAAATATATGTGACGGAAGGAGTACAATCTTTCATCGTTTGATAACCTTTTATTATAAAATATATATATATATAATCAATCTCATCTGTTATTACACATATTATCTTATCTCATAAGTATTATAATAAATCCTATTATCACCAATAAAATATTTTTTCTCTGTACGTATTTTGTACCATTGAATATAAGTCTTGTTTTTTATATCAAATCACATCTGATTATCTCGTAATACGTATTAGGTTGAAGTACGCAATAATATAAATTTTATATTAAAATTCACATAAATTTAACATTCGTATAAATTTTCGTGACGGATCAAAATATTTTAATAAATATGGGAGAGTGAGTAAGTTATTGGATTGACCATTTGGGGGTCTAGCCAGTTAGCTACTGGTGTAAAGTTAATGCATTGGAAAAGAATCATTTGTAGTGGAATCTTTTAGTTCAGAGTTCACACATCAATAACAAAAGTTTGAGAACTTCAAGTCAGGATCTGTGGCTATGCTTATTATAAATGTTATTGGTAGTAATGTATTTTAAAGTTCTCACACTGCTGAAGGTTATGATATGCCTATTTTGTCGTGGAACTCTTGATACCAAAGTTGAGAAGTGATATAATGTTTAGGGCTTATGTGTCTCAATAATATGTATAGTGATATAATATCGAGAAGGGTTAGATCAATGCAAGCAATTTTTCCCTCTTATTATGATGCGTGAGATTATGTACATCTTATTCTCCCCCACACGTTGGACACCTTGATATCAACGACATGGCAATCGACGACCGCTTCCTGTCCACTGCGTGAGATGTCATTTAAAATTGAATATGTTGGGAGAATGACATGTACGGAATCGCTATTACGATAATATACATAGAATTATTGTGTTTTAAAATGAGGATTATTTTGTCTTAAAATATTTTGTCTTACCATAATATACATTGAAATTATAAATTTTTTAATAAAAAAATGGATTATTTTGTCCAATAGATAACAATTTGAAGTATTAATTTGAAATTATGAAAACTTCGAAGGACTTATTTAGAATTAACGAAGATTTGAAGTATTTATATGACAAAAACTTTTTTATATATTGTGGGCGATGGACATAGATATGATCACATGTGTTTGAGATAGAATTCAGATTTATCAAAACTGAGGCATCTAGTTTAAAAAGTAGAAACAATTTCTTTTAATTAGGGAAAGTAACTATCTACTTAGGGGAAGTGTATTGTAGATGCTAGGGAGGGACGAGCTGACTTTCCTAGACGTATATATTATCTTAAACTTAATGATTTGAATTAAGATTGGGATTAGCTAGTTAGACTATGACATAAACCCACACGTCTACTTGTCTTGCTTTCTAGTTAAATCGTTGTACTTGTGAGAAATTGGACGACGATGCCCTCATGCTTGTACCCTACCAAGATAGCACATCTAGTTGCAATGTCAACTTATTCAATTAGGAAAATTGTAAATTCCATGTGCTAAACCATTTCCTTATTTGTAGCTCACCATATCTATAGCTCAAAAACTGAATAGGATGACGCTAATGCTTTGTTCTTAGGGACCTCAAGCCGTCGAATTTACATTTCCTAGCAGTTACCCTCGAGTCCTTGTTTTGAAAAAGATATAAAAACATAAGTGAAAAAAAAAAGATCGATTCGTTTCTTATTATCATCGTCCTTAACTTTGAACATAGGCCATCTAAAGTAATTGATTTTTCTTCCATCGCACTCTCAGATAAGTATTATACGTGAGTGAGCAAATAAGTTAAAACCGATTTGGATTGTTTCTCGATGAGAAGAATATCAATGATCATCAGAAGTATTACAATACTTTATGACGTTAACTCGCATTACAATATTTGTCTTGTATAAAGTTTTTGGCGATAATGATTCAATAAAATTTGTCACGAGGATATCACGTGTGTGTTGAACTTTCGTGTGGATACCACACTCCTTGTTTACTTATTTGTGTTGATCTTATACAATAAGTTTTGAATTTTTTTTAATGTTTATGATTTTAATAATAATTATTTTTTATTTATATTGTAAAAGATGTTGAATTATGAAATGGATTCATAAACAACCAACCCGAATGACTGACCAAATGAAAACTTGTTCTCTTCTTTGTATTTTTTACATTAAAATAAGTTGACGTATACATCAGAGATATCCTTTACACTCGATATGATATGGGTACAATATTTTTAAGATGCCTTGTGCTTCGATCTTATTTTTGTATTTGGTTAAGTTTTATTCATTTAACATGTGGATTTGACATGCTTGCTAATTATTTAGTCAAGCTTTTCACATGCTTGATAATGATGATCTTTATAATAATTATATATAAATCAATAGGAATTATTATGTTTAAACCAATAAGATGATATGTATAAACCAATCAAAACTTGACATGTGGAGGACTAAAAAAAACAGGTCTATATTATTGTATTATATATTTATAATAATTAAGGATGAATTGTGGGATTGTTCAATATTCCTGTTTAAAATCGTAAAAATCAAAATCAGGAATCTCAAACCAAAACACTTTTGAAATAAATACTTTTTTAAAGAGAATTTTGAATAATGCATTCAGATGAAACATGAAACTGAAATTATAAACCATTTTTTATTCTGAGAAAAATGGCCTTTAACCACCCTACATGACCCCATAAAGTTTAAAAATATCCACTTAACCTCTTTATTGTAAAAACAAATTGTGATATTTTCACATGAAATCATATAAAGGAAGTTCATAAAAGGATTATTTGTTTATTCTTTACAAGTTTAAAAGAAAATTGAATTATTTTGATAAGAAATATCATTTAAAAAAAGGTTGTAAGATGATCATCCGTAAATTTTCAAAATTTAAAAGGATCTTATGTCAGAGTCGAATAGTTGAGGAGTATTTTATTTGTTTTTAGTTTGTTTGTTTTATATTGTATTTAAGAAATAGAAATTAATATAAAATATTTCTATTTAATTAATAATGAAAACAGTAATGATATGAAATTGATCGTAATCGTGAGTAATTCATAATTTGATTTCCGATTATTTTGAGTTTTCAATCTTTAATATGGATAGAGCAATAGAGCATTCATATTACTAGGGGTGTTTTTTAAAGGAGGCACTGGAATCACAAACTTTAGCTAGAGGTAGCGTGTGCCGCTGCTCATCATCCAACACAAGGGCAAAAAAAGGAAAAAGGAGATGAAAAGCAGACCAAAAAGAAAGAATAATTAAAAAAGGAATGAAGGTGCAATTATTTGGTTGACTTTCTTTGACCGAATGCTTCTTCTCCTCCTCATCTCATGTCGTCCTTTTTGGATTCGTCCCACTCTTTCTTTTTTCTCGAAGAAAAAAAATTGGGATTCTATTATTGCTCTGATACGGCAGAGAGCTCAGGCAAGTTGAAGTTGGACCGTATAACTAGTATTATTCCATTTGGCTAGTACTAACAGATTAATTAGCATGTCAGAGCATGTTCATGGGACTAAGAAACTAAGAAAGTTATGTTAGAAAGCACTGATCTTATGTACTGATCTCACAAATGATGGTATAATTTGCACGCGAATGTCTCATGGATTCGAGGCATGAACTCACAATCCAAGCGTGAAGTAAACACCACATATCAAATCGTAAACACATGAAACAGATAGAATTGAAGTTGATAATCTTTGAATTATATCTGTTCTGATATCATGTTAAAAAATAACTCTATCACACATATAAATTAATGCTGATTACTCATATATATACACATTAGCACTTGAAACACAGTTATCCTAATTGTGGAATCGATAAAATAAAGAACCATAAATAAGTTATCATCGATCCACAATCAAAACTCTACGAGTTTATTTGGTATCGATGTTATTTTTGATTTTCATTTTATTAGTTGATGAAATAGAAATGTTTGATATTAATTCATGTTTCTTCAACTGATGAAACAGAAAATAGAAAAACAAAAAGATTTTTTGTTTGTAATTCATGGATCATTTTAGTATAATATTCATGATCTCCTTTATAAAAATTCATTTTATTTTCGTAGGTGATTTTGATTTTCGTTATTGATTTTTTATTTATGTTATTGATTTTGATTTTTATAATTTTAATGAGAGTTATCAAAAAGCCCTTGGAGCATCTACAACGTTGCATTACAATCAACCTCCAAAAAAAGTTATATTCTATGTCTATTTGAAGAGGCTCAATCAATTTTCAGCTTCAATTGCACAATGGGTTAATACTGTTTCCCCTCCTAATGAAATATTTGTTCACAAAAACATTTACTGTTGATCATCTCACTCATGGCATCGTCTCTACTTTTTTTGGTTGGAGCCTCTCAACGAGAAATTGGTACAGAGAAGACTGCTATAGAGTTTCTCTATATTTGTTGGGTTTTTTTTTGGACACTATTACACCATTTTTTGAGATGCCAATCTCCATAACAGGAGCTTTGCAGGGTGAGAGGTTCCAAAAAATGCAACCATTGTGGTTGCTCCTACAAGTTATCCAAAAAATTAGAACAGGTTATATCTTGTTTACTTTTATTAATCAATCCTCCTCAAGTCAAAATACAAAGCAACCAGTCCTCTCTATCAGTTCTACCCCTACAGTTACAGGCTACACCTTTGCTTCCATTACACAGACTGCAACACAAACACTGCAGCTTTTCTTTTCTCATGTCTTCTCATATCCATTGTAATGGTGCTGTTGATGGCACAACACATACATTCAGACATATCAGACAACTAGGGAGGCGCACTGTGTCCTTTTATGCTCCCTTCCACACATGATTTTTCACCCATCAATACATGCAGTAAAAGGGTGAAAAACAAATGCTCTTTGATCTACTGGCTTGTGGATCTGATGTGTGCAGGTGTATGGAGAGTGAAGAGTTATGTGCTGTTGATTAGGTTGAATATTTGATGAACTGTTGCTGTGATCTCCTCGGCTGACCGTAGATGACAGTCGTCTTCTACCTGTGTACAAAGAAAACACGAACGGAAAGAGTTCGGTTAATACTAGTACTCTGAATCGATCGAGGTATCGTTAATTCTAGATATGATAAGTATGTAATTCCACTGGCCTCAAAATGATTGCAACGTTTATAAACATTATCATTATATAACTGACACTATTTGCAGCATTTCACAAGAATTTTACGTAGCACAAATCACATTCATCTTGTCAATAAATTTTAAAGAAAAGAGAGAGATACAGTAATCACAGCTATAGCCATTTTCTAAGCATAAACAGAAGTAAATATTCTTTGTATGGGTGAGATTGCAGAATATGTAGATTTATTAAACAAAATTAAACTCCAAAGGTAAAGCTGGCAATGCTCAACTTTATTGACTTAACAACACTTGAAAACCCCAATAAAAAGGTAATTTGAAAAGCTAATCAAAACAAAAGAACAGTTGACCAAAGTGGGACAACATTACAACAAACGTACCTTTAGATTGAAAGAGTAATGAACAAAGCAATCTCCTGATGTGATGTTAAGATGCAAAACGGTCAACCTTAAATCTTCCAATGCCAACACCACCTTGGCAACCTGCCCGCCGCCTCGGCCGTACTTTCGCTCGCATTCCACCTTCACGTTGACGTGATTTTGTATCACCGCCACCTCCACCTCCACCTCGGCTGCAGTTGTTGTTGCCCCTGACGACGAGCTGGACGAGCTGCTGGTTGACGCCACGGGTGTGTCGCTGGTGGTTTGGAGTTGTTCCCCTAGTTGCCTCAGTCGGATTCTTTTTTGGGTTTGGAGTGATTGTAGCATTTGCTCGAGTTCTTTCACGAAGTCTATTGCACCTCCTATTATCGACGCTTGGTCACCCTGCAACGATAACAATAAGAGAGACTCATAATTTATATATTATACTGGATGAAAAACAAAGTCAATGAATATAACATAGTTACACTACAGCTAATTAGTTGTTTACAAATAGCTGATAATCCTGTTTACAAATAGCGATGCTATCGTCAACTTAATGTTTCGGCATAAACACTAAAGAACTTTAAGTCAATTTCTAATTACATTTTGGATTCAAGTTTAGGGTTTTGGACATGCAACATGCAACATGCAAATTGTAGTTCTTTTCACCTAACATGACAATAACTTGAGTCAATTGAAAGCAGAAGAAGAAATATAGTTCACATACCCTTTGAACATAAGAAGGTGGCATCAAGGACCTTAGACTACCAAGGTGATCATTCATCTGTCGACGACGATTCCGTTCGACAGCAATGTGAGTCATCCTTTGATTCTCCAGCTCCTCTTGATTCTTTGTCGGCCTCGTCCTCTTCCTTTTCTTCCTCTCCTTGGTCGCCGGAGGAGTCGATTTGGCCGGAACGCTGTTGCATTTTGACTTTGGATTTCGGTCAGTAATGGGTTGAATTTGGAGGTCTGATTTGACTGGTGAGACCATTTCTATCATGTCATTTGTCACACAGCTCTCAATCTGATGATGACTTTGATGTTGTTGAATCTGATCATTGCATGCAAAGTAGCTGGTAAAGCTACAATTACTTTCCCATGTTGGCAGCTTCTTGGGTACTTGATTCTGCTGCTGTAATCTCAACAAGTAATGCAAATTTGGCTCATGAATTTGTTGGAATATTGGAGATGAGGAATACTCCACACTTTGTAGCATCTCAAGAAATGGGACTCTTTCGTCGCCGAAGAGGCTCGGATACGAGGAACCGAAAGGGGCTGCGGGCCCTGCAACCAATGTCTGTTCTTCATGGAAGTAATCTTCGAATCTGATGTTGCTTAGGCTGTGCAATTGGGCATGGGCATAGTTTAAACATGAAAGTGCAACATTTTCATCTTCTTCTCCTCTCAAACAGTACCCTTCATCATCATGGTTCTCTTCTATCAGCAGCTGCTAAATTACAAGAAACAATGAGATACCCACTTGTCAAAGCGCTGGAAAAGTGAGATTTTGAAAGTGCCCAATTGCCCAAATGGCATGAAAACATATAAAGAGTACTTTTTCTTTGCAATTTCAAGATGACAGTAACAATAACAGCAACCACAACATCTGCATTGAATGCAAAGGCAATCAATTGAATGCAACCTCAGAGAAACAAAAATGAGAAAACATACATGAGAATTAATGGGAGCTTGGACCTTCTCCATTATAGCACAGTGAGAGGGATACACCTAGGAGAAATAATATATGGTGGTTGAAAAATCCCTGAACAATCTGACATTAAAATTAAATTTTCCTCTTCCTCAATTCTCTAGGAAACCAACATTCCACACACCTAATTGCCAAAGCAATAAATGCAACTCCCTCTCCGAAATATGCTCCTATATATTCTTCACCACATGAAAGAATTCATCTCTTTTGAGATGGGCTTGTGAGCTCAAGATGGGTAGAGGATGAGAGGAGGGGAAAATGACAGAATTGGTGAGGTGAAGGGTAAGGAAATGGAAATAAGGAAAGTGATGTGAGATGGGAATGGAGAATGAGAAATACCATTATGAGATTGAGAAGATATAGGAGGAACAGAATATGGCCAGTGAAGGTGTAGATGGAGAGACAAAGTTGGAGAGACTAAGTATAATATTTTTTGTCCAATCTCTCTTAGATATGTGATGTTATCGTCGTTTCAAAATCCATTTAAAGTAAAACGACAAGATTATGTATTTGAAACATAGGAAACTAACAAAAAAAAATGTCCAACTTATATTATTTTAAATTACGTGGAAATCAAATGTTTAGAAGTAAAGAGAAATGTTACTGCAAAACGAATTTAATCAACATCGCTATAAATGACCCATTTCACGATTCTTTATTACCTGAAACAAAAACGTAACCATGAGATCGAATGCCCAGTAACACAGAATACATGTCCATTTTAGGGATCCGATATACTTATTATATCATGCATTTTTCATACACAAACAGGATGCAATACAAATAACATCTAGCAATCATATGTCAAACAGAAATATATGAATACGTACAGAATAGTAATTCAAGTTGATCAGGTTAATCCTTATTTCATTACCCTTAACTTTTATTAAAATTTTCAAGACTCTTAATACATTTTATGTCATGTCGTGTTGATTTTCGTGACTTTTATAAGTTGATAACATAGGAGAAGTTACCATAGGAGTTTAATATAATTACCTAGTATAACCATATTAGGAACAATAAACAAACTTTATGATCTCCGCCGTCGACCCAATATGATTAATCTTAACCAAACACGGACATCATTTGATATCGATGCGTGCACGCGAAAGGATTAATTACACCATTCCTAACTAGTCATGCAATCGTAACTCTCCCACTCATTGATAATTACAGAAATTGCTTCATATTCAGGATTTCAGGACTCTCAGGCACATAATATTAAATTAATCATATTAACCCCATGTATAACAGGTGACTACCATGGTATTCGTAATTCAGGATTTTAGACATATAACATTAAATTAATTATATTAGTTCCATGTATAACAGGTGACTGTCATGCCATTTCATAATTTCATATAATGTCACATTTATTTATACTCGAGATTTACTGAAAATAATTTCTCATAAATCATGAGGGTCATGTATTTTTGTAACGTTCTTTAAAATTTTTCAGGATTAAAAGTTCATTACAAAAATAATATACAATCAGTACATGGTATCACGCATCAAGAAGAGACTATATTCAAGATTTTTTATTATAATCTATAATATTCTATAGGTTATATTGTTATCCTTTTAGACATACAATTTAATATTCAAGGCATTCAAGAATATCAAAATTTTATTTTTTTATTTAACATGCAAGTATGTGATCGAATAGTCACACAAATCAAGTCACGCACACACAAAATTAAGGATAACGATATATATTACTTTGTTATTTTTATAAAATCAAAACATTTCTCAAATAATCCCAAACTTAATCATTCTCCTTACCTATAATAAAATTAATAATGTGAATATTCTTGCATAATCTCTTAAATAATATGCATATGGGTATATCGTACTCATTACATATGGCAAGGCTGTTTCGTAGCCTTGGCGACGACGACGAAGGAAAGACAACGTCGGGACGGTTGGATCTGATCGGAAGAACACTTGGGAGGTCGGGGACGAGCGGATCTGGTCGGGAAAGAGGGCAGGGAGTGTCGACGACGGGAATGGCTGGAATCCGGGCCGACAATGATGGTCGTGGTCGACAGGGGTTCAAACTAATCTATAGGAAGAAAAAAAAAAAGGAGAAGAACTTATCTTTTTTTCTATCTCTACTCTCGATAGAATGCTCAAATTCGTTGTGAAATTAATATGACTTGAGACCAGTTTATATAAACAGATTATTAAGATATTTACGGAAATAGTTAACGGCCTGTTAAGATATTTATAGGATTTTCAAACCAACCAAATTATCTTAAAAATATCGTGAAATATCTTTATGTAATTTTAAAAAAAAAATTCGTTGGACACTACAGAAAGTGAGGAGATAATAGTTATCAGATACCCCTGCCTTGTGCAGAACCAGTTATATGTAATAATTTTTTATGATTTCTTATAACCACCGCAATCTAGCACGATATTCAAAGGTAAATGTTACCAAGGTTAAAATGTTGAACATGCTACAATAACTACAGGGGAAGAAGTGGAAGGTGAAAGACATAGGGTTGTCTGGTTGAACAAGGTCCCTCCCTCCTTCACCGCCTCTCTCTTTCCTTCTAGCCAAGCATTATTGGGAGTGGCAGAAATGGTACAGCTGCTGCAGCAGAGCCTGCAGGCAGTACAGACACAGCTGTGGGGCCAATTTCTGTGAACCTTCACACAAAGGGCAGAGAAGAAGAAAAAGCTTTGGGAAAGTGTCCCTCAAATGGCTGAAATGGGTTTGCAATTGCATTGTATTGCCCTTTGAGCTAAATGGGATGAGGTTTGCTGATAAATGCTGCATGAGTCATTTCAGCGCTTTGCAAAAACAATACTAGGTGGTGATGAGCCCAAGATGACAGTGCAGGACCAAATTTTTAGCTAGTTTGTGATACACTTTCCTATGTTTTGTTTTTCTCATTTTTTTTTTTTTTGGATATGTTTTCACCTAGGAAAGTGGAATATGCATCCTCTCTCTTTGGATTGTTTTAATGGTTTTGGGTAATATATGGTCAAGATTTGAAATTGTTCAGGGCTTTGTTCCATACTTCGTGTTTGCATTACCAAGATGGTACAATGAGCTGGCTTTTGGATGGTTTTATTGAATGGTTTTCTTAGTTAAGTCCTCCTCATAAATCATGGCAACATGAATATGTGAGGTAAATTAACATTCGAGCATATTCAAAGATGATTTAAACTAAGATCATCAAGATGATGTTAACCGTTCGATTCAATTACATTACAAAGTACTCGCTAATGTTTGGATAACTTCAGAAGTACTAAGAATAGTCCTTCTCCAAGCTAGATATGAAAGACCCTTTAAAATAGATACCACATTAGATTGACAAATAGTTACTTTAAAGGATTTTAGGATGACAAAGACCCCTAAGTTCTTTTTTTCATTATGGATAATTGTTCATGTTGTTTTCTCCTCAAGGATTTTCCTATAATTGTGGGTCAGACTCGCCACCTCTTAGTGTTTCAAATCAAACTCCCAATTCTCTGTGATTGTGGAAGTGGAACTCGATTTATGAAGGGGGCAAATACAGCATGCCTCATGGTTCTAACTTCTAAGTTCCCTTTTATAAACAATTAACTACGTAGGATTTATAACCTTTCTGCATCTCATATAAACACAAGTAGAAATTCAGAAAATATCTCATGTAACGTATGAGAATATCCAACCAACAACATAATTTCTCCTTATTTGTGCTGCAATATTTAGTAGCAACTATTTTCTTCACCATACAATGTTGTCATCCATTCACATACACCCAAAAAGAAACAAAACTTAGCTTTGAAATTGAAACAGAGAAGCCTAACACAGACAAACCCACTCAAACACAAAACCAATCCAAATTTCCCAAGCTCAAGTAGCTATCAAGAGAAGAAAAATAACATATTGGTAAATCCCAAGCATTGCATGCACATATGCATTTCAATGCACATTTGTGTCCTTATAAGGCAAAAAGGATATATATTTTTTGTTGGCTATATTTTTCAAGCTAAGCTATACATGATATGAGGCTCTGTTTTGTTGGATATTTGCTAGCTTAGCTTTGTTATCCATGCAAGAATACATTATATATTCACCATGAACTTGTCCATCTCACATTGACAAAACAAGTCGGTGGGAAAATTAATGATAATGTTGTTTAATATATGAAACTTGACAAAGAGGGAATTGAATTCCCTCCAAGGTTCCAAGACACAAAACCTAGTTTGGTCGTTTTGTGTGGAGACAAAACCTTCTCTGTTCATTCAGATTGGATAGATCTTGGAAGCATAGATTTTATGAGCTTGACAATTCGGATATTCTCTACAGTTTTGCGTTACAAAATAGTCAACAGATGAATTGCATTCACAAAATACTCGTCTTACCAATACAAAGAGATGACAGTTAAACTCTCGAATCATCTATATATGCTTCCTTCAGGGTTGCTACACTACAACTAAACATTCATTAGTAATAAAATGTTAAGAGTTTAGTGAATGAATATAACAAGGGCAAAAACCAAAGTTCAAGATGATGCAAGCATATGAGGCGAAGATACATACGCCACGACAACAATCAAGATATTTTTATCAAAGACAGATATAAGAAGGATGAGATATTTGCAGTAAAATGTTGTCATGAAGAATGGCCATGCGCCATATGTGCGATTCATGCTGAATCATCTTGACTTTCTATTCCTTTATCCCATTTTCTTCACGTAATAATGCAAACATAGATGTGTATTTACATCACATTATATATCTCGTTTACCTTTCACCTCAGACCCTGTCTATGACGGAATATGATAGACCCTCATCGTTTGTTCACTGGGGAGTGGAAACGCCGTACTGACTCTATGTAACGCATATTTTTCGAGGATATGGAATAATCGAAAACCTCAACATTTGGGATGCAAATGTTTCATCCTTAACGTCGATCATACTCTTCTAGTCGGGACTTGTGTGAGAATGAGATCAAACTTCACCTCCAGCTCACAAAGTTATGAAAAAGAAACAAACAATACTCCTATGAATTTACATTATCTAAAGTTACTGTGAGGTTAAAAGTTTATTAGCTTGTGGTGGAAATCAAAAGCAAGGATACTTCCCACCAAGCTGACACCATCCCCACCTTCGAGTTTTTGATCACCATATGAACTTATAGCCAAAGAACCTTATCCCCACAAAGGCACTACTATTTTGGTCAAACGTATTATATGTATGTACAAGTAAAATGTTGGATGCTTTGACAACGGTGAGAAACTATGTTTCGGGTAAATCTATGTTATAGTTAATCAAGAAGGAATCAGCTAGAGACCATTACAGTCGATCTAGACGCGAGCTCTGACCCTCTATATCCTGAACATATGAATTCGTTCAACGAAATTTCATGATTCTATAGCAATGTCACCACTATTCAAGGCTTCAGAGAGACTGTATTTTTACCAACCAGGAGAGCTTGCATCTGAATACAGTGTTCTTCAAATTTTCACATACAATGCAGAGCTTAAACAAACAGTGATATCAATGGGGATGGCCCATTGCAGATCTTGGAACACATTCACCAGTACCTCATGGACTATTCTCACAAGAACCGTATTCAACATGAAAGAACAACAATACGATCGCAGTGTCATGTCAAAGCCGTTGAAGTTTGGCTCGTGATGAAGTCAACCATATAATTCACTGATCCAAAAACAACGAAAGAAATATGACAGAGAGGAAGCACGTGCCTTTCTGCGATCGATGTTGATACGTAATGAGACAAATGAGGGCTCGAGTCGTGGCATGGGTACCTCAGTATGAGCCAATTCGAGGTTACATCGATGTTAGGTTCATGAAACATCAGTGATAGTTGATGCGACGCGATGCATATGATCAACAAACGATATATCATCGGAGCGATGAGGCCTTCGTTTTGGAGATGAGCTAAAGCGACAACTGCACACAACAGAAGAACAGAAACACAGCATGAAGTTGTAAGATATGTGGGTCTCAATAGCTGATAAGTGATAGTAGTACACCAGCTAGAGTAAAGCAATAGCAGAAAAACAAAAGATTTTTCGATAAAAAGAAGTTTACGAAAACAACAAGCAAATCCATAGGATCATATATAAATATTGAAAGCGGTTAGTCGAACAGACAAAACCTATCAATTCCTTGCTTCAAACCATACATTTATCCCCATATCGGGTTAGGTACACAGATACGACGATACCATTCTCCAATGTTATGTGTAGTGTTCTGTGTCTTACGAAAATTAAAGGCATAAACAGGTGATAATTGTGATGTTAAAGCACAAAGAATGACTTAGGTGAATTCATCTGGTTGTGCTCCCGTGACCTCGCATGCACTAACTGAAGAGTTAAGCCGTTGACAAAAACTTTCCAATCAAATAATGCAAATTTCGCATATCCGGCCCAAAAAATGCGAAACAGAACGTTGTTTTGCATAAGATTATTGCCACAGGATAGAGTTAACGCCTGAATTGATTTGCAACTCGACTAATCAGCACTGAGAAAGAAGGCAAACCTAATGCGTCTCCTGCTGGCTTTCTTAGCTACACGCCTAATGTGAAATTGTCCAACACTATCCAATTAAGGGAAGTTCTAGGGATGATCGAGCATATGCGCACAGTCCTCGGCAAATGCAAGCAAGGATACATGAGCAGAAGGGTGGATTCTACTTTTTCGAGTCAGGGAATTATAAAGGAATCGATGACACCAGCACCAAAAGTACATTTTTCGCACAATTCATCAACAAGAAGCCACAACAAGAATCAAGAACATAACATATCCACAAGTAAAAATAACACCAATCAAGAATATGTGACGTTTGTTCAGGCAAAATAAATATCTTAACCCTCGCCTTCACTCGAATGTCCTTCATTGATGTGTCACACGGACTAACTCACTCCCCCACATTTCACACACTCAATCTTATACCAAGTCATCTATTCTACCAAAACGTAACGTTGACAATATAAACGACACGATACATATGTATCTTAAAAAATGTCACGTGTTTCGAGATCCCAATTGGATAACCTCGCTTCTGGATTTCTCTCATTCGAACCCAAAACCCCCAAAACGAAACAAAACCCTAACAACACAATATAGCTAACAAGGAAACAAAGGTCAGTTCAACAAATCACACGATAATGAAATCAAATCCCAACAAAAAAAAATCACCTTTTTAATTGGATATATCACAGCAGTTGATGACAATGAATCCATAAAAAAAACAAGTCAAGCAAGCGAATCCACTTCAGCGGTCGAAGCGGGTTCCAATCCATGGAAGTCAAACGGCAGATTCATGTGTGATTTGAGAGAACAGCATTTTCCCATCAACGCTTAAGCGGCGAGGGTGAGATGTATGAGAGAGGAAAATCAATCGTCGAACTTGAGAAATCGACATTTTCATGATTTTGATTTTGATTTTGTACATCGAAATTCTGGGATTTTGATTTTCTGATCGTCACGAAATCCAGATTTTGATATGCGCATCGTAGTGCGGAACTATCCAAACAGGGGAGAAAAGAGGGGATATTTGGGATTTGATTTTAAACATCACAAATCATGTTTGGATTTCATTTTCATGTAACGTCATGTAGTGTTCGTGATGTTATGTTTGTTTTATAGTTGTAAGCATGCTATGTTTGTTCGTCACGAGAAATATCAGATATCGAACAAGATTTAGATTTACTATAAACCCGTATCTAAATTTTCCATGAAAATATGTACCATTTTAGTCTTCCACGACCGTCAAGGCGTCAACTAAGGTCAATCCATATATGGTACTTATAATGTCACACATAAAAATGTACCATCCACTACTAGGAATTTACACAGATATTTAAATTCTGATTCATTTCCGTCTCACATTTCTCGCATAGTGGAATAGGCAATACCTCCCATAAAGCCATTTTCACACTCTTCTCATCCACTAATCCGAGTAAGTCTTGAACAACTCAAACGGATCCCAAAACAAAACATCTGAATGAGAGATTCACCGCACAGAAACGACGACATATTTTCACGTATCAACTTTACATCGACGTTCACCTAGCATCGGCACCACCCCCACCACCCCTCGCCTCACCCCTCCGACCACCACATCACACCTCACCACCACCCTCCCGCCACCGACCTTGATCCTGCCGGCCACCTTATACCTCACTCTCCCCGTCACCAGCACCCTCATTGCCACCACGCCACCGCCATTCTCCCCCTCAACTAACACCCTCTCATCCACCGCGGTCACTATTCTCATCTCTACTGCACTCTTCCTCTCTTGGTACAATGGTGGCATCTGCATAACAATTGTTATTTAGTGTCCCAAAACGGCTCACTAGTCTTTAAAAAATCAGTTAGAAATTGCAACATGAAAAACTACACTTTTTTAAATACACCGATGTGGAATTCCATTCATTCGCTCCATTTTATGAAAATAGGACATTTTTTCTCCTTATCATCCCATATAGAAACACATTAAAATCCATTACAAAAAAAGAGAGGAAAGTTAAAATACATAACATAAAATTGCTCATGCAGAATAATGCTAGTATTAAGTATTAAGTATATGGGGACGGAGGGAGCAACGATTTTTTTAAATTTGAAGTTTTTCATTGTTATGACCATATGAATATATATGAGGAAATTTTGGAGGCACTCATCCACATCCTCACCTTCTGCGCAGACACATCGTATCTGTAGTACACGGACGCCGACATCCGATCATACAGAAACCCAATACGATCATTCGGGTTCCTCGTAACAATCCCAAACTGCATGATAATCGGCGTAGTATTGTACATGACCACACCAGCAACGGCGAAACTCGGCTTCTGGGGTCTATAGATGGGATAGAGAGTTAGGAATGCGATGAGGGCGATGAGGAGGATGAGGGTGATGACTAGGGCGATGTTGCGGTGGTTTCGGTGGCGGCGATACGGTGGCGGCTGTGAAGGGGAAGGGGGAGGGGTTAGGAGCTTGTGGGGACGGTGATGGGGTGGCGAGGTGGTGGTGGGGGTGTCGTAGGGGATTGGTGGGAGGTGGTGGCGGGGCGGAGAAGCCATACGTGCACGTAAGGTGTTCCACGAAATGTTTAAGAAAGAACAGGAAGTGTTGAAGTGGGCTGCAATGTTTTCTTCTGTAATTTCTTGAAGAGTGTAGACCGATCTCCTCAAATTGTAGGAATGAGTCTCAAATGCATGTTATTCGAATAAATTTTACTTCCTCTCCTATGTGCTATAAAAAAAAAGACATGCAATAGTTTTGACTTGTTATCTAGTATTATTTACGAATTGGCATTTCAATGATTTTCTTTTCTAGATTTAGAAATGCTCGATTGTCTCGTAACCCTCATTATATGAAAATACATAATTTATATCTTTTTGTTCCACAAAACATACTATTACTTGACTTTTATATATGTCGATGTAAATTTTAACTTGTATTTGTGAGATGATCAAACATTATTTTTCTCAAAATTATGATGAAATAATAATTATAGTTTAAGTTGTGTCTTGAATTAATACTGTGTCGGGAACGCAATTTTGTCTCATCATCTAGAGATAGAACAAACCTCCTCAAAATACGTATTGGATTGTGCAAAATTAGAAATGTTGGATGTTATTAGGATGACGGAATATTATGATTAATGTTTCATGATTTGCGTAAAATATCATTTGATCGACAAGTATGTACGCTTAAATTATTGCGTTATTTGTGTGACGAAGAAAATAGTATAAAAACTATATAAACACAAACGAAAATATAATCTCTCAAATTATAAGATATAATTGTATTTCTCTTTTAATTAATGATATTTTCTCCGTCCTAATAAAATTACAATTATTTGACTTGACACGATAATTTATATGTGTGTTATTTTTTAATATAAAAATTAAATTGTCTTTTGATTTTTGTGAGTGAGAGGAGTGAGGGAAAAAAATGGTGAGATTGATTGATGTGATATAAAATAAATAATAAAAATATTTTAATATTTTTATAGGAAAAAAGTTTTAGTATAAGATAATATTATAATTTAATTGAAATGCTTCAATTTAATAAATATTGTAATTTTATTAGGATCGAAAAAATCTTTGACCTTGGATATGCTGAGAATATGTTGAGATTGATACCGTGGTTGATGAAACTCAGGCATATATAAATTTATTTGTGTTCTGCGCTTATCCTTTTCCTCTCTATGTTGTCTCACTTCTGTCTATTGTATGGTCCGGTCAGGTGTGCATGAGATCAAACGTGGCTTCATGTAGGGTTGTATACTTGGGTTGCCAATACTTGGGTTGCTGTTAATGGCTCGTTACCATCCTCAGCTGCTTCTGCTTCTAGTATTGGAAACCTCGACCACAATGGATCAGTTAACTACTTTGAGATGGTTCTATTTTTATATATGTCCTGGAACATATACAACACCAGAGACATCCTGGAACGTATAAGAGAGCGGAAATGTCAGTACAGCAAAGCGAACACAGAAAAGAGGTGGCGAGCAATGGTCGAACTACCAGTTCTGAACAATGTGCAACTAGCACGGGCAAATCTATCGTAGATAGATTCTAGAGGCCAAGGGGCTTTTGCGATGACGACTTGGCTCAGCCAGAGAATTGTATTACATGCATTGCACCAGGATGAACATGCATTGCACCAGGATTATGGAGATTCGAAGTGTTTAATCGTTCGTCTTGATAACAATGCTTGTCTTGATGACAATGCCTTGAGAGGAAAGCAACGTGAGCTCATATGTTTTCAATGATCCATTACAGATGCATCTGCAAGAAAACCTGATGAATATGGAGCAATGTCGTTGTTCAAAACCAGCACTCCGTTTAGCTGATAAAAAAGCACACAGCGAAGCTTATTTATGCCCAAGTACAAACACAGGGCGAAGGAAACCAAAATCGGTGGTGCGGTTGGCACCATGCCTAAGATTCAAGATAAAAGGATTCAGCATCAGATGAACACCCTCATGTGATCCTAGGCTCGCGTGTATATAGAGAACCAGTCTTCCTACGTCAGCAAACAAAAACACAAAACAAAAGAACCAAGAAACTGTTTTGCTGCATATAGCATTCCTGATTTTATTCTCATGGCTGTACAGAGCTTGGGTGGATAGTTAATCCTGCTGCGCTTGGCGAACGAATTGCCCTTTCACTCGAGGGCGTTGTTCTGCCAGTCTTTTCCGGCTTTGATACCGAACCTGCAAACACAATTTCGCAAACTAAAATATAAGCATCCACATTCGTACAAGAACCTGAAAAGTAAAGTGTAATTACTGCACATTGTTGTAATTATTATGGGACGAAGGGATCAAGAAATTGCACCTTTTTATCGTAGCACCGGTCCTTCCTCTTCAACCGGAACTTGGCGAGAGCTGCTTCTCTCTCAGCAGAGTGATGAGACCCAGTCACTCTAACTTGTCCATGCATCAAACCATTGGCTGGTGCATGCTGTCTATCAGTGGCCTCCAGTGTGCTTCTGCTTGTTTCACCATTGCTTTTGGCGGGACTTGTGAGGTCATTACATGGTGTGCTGCTAGCGGGACTTGTGAGGTCATTACATGGCATGCTGCTAGCCACACCGCTAGCAGCAGAAAGAACATCAGCATCAGTCTTGGGCTCAATGTACTCGACCTTCCCATGCTCGCATCCCTCAACAGCACCAGATAGTTCTTCAACTTCATCAAGCAGGCAGCAATCTGGACTCGAGCAACGAGTCTTAGGCTCAGACTGCAAAGGACCACTTGGGGTGATTCCTGACTGAAGAATCGGTGGTATGGCAGGGGACGGATTGCCGTTGTCAGGGCCATGTGTTGCTCCAGGATGAGAGTTCGAAATTTTTACAACATGTGAAGATGCAGTATGGCCATTGTATGCGTGGTTGCTGACAAGTGACATAAGAAACAAGGGGGTATCAACTGCATCCTCGGCAGTGACTATATGTCTGTCTAGTGATTGTTCTCCTTTCAGTTCAGATCCAGCACCAGACGACAAAGGAAGAAGGGCCTGAGAGTTCCTGTTGTCACCATACCTGCGGGTCAATATTTTCATGTTAGCATGGTGCATGATCCCACTAAAGTATTCATTTTGGTAGCCAGTCCAACACTAGCATATGTGCTCCATTAACGTAGCAGTCTCTGCGACCAATAGCACAAGGTTATGATAAACTGATCAGACACCAAACTTACAATGAAAAAGCCGAAGAATTAGAATATGTAAGCTTTGGTCTTCCATCAAGGGCATGGTTTTCTAAATATTTGAGTGATAAAGAAAGATCAAGCTGTGGTGCAGAATCACGCTGGTCATTCTCCTCATTGTAGCTGAACTGCAGCACCGGGAAACTTTGCGGATAACCTATTGTTCCAATCAAATCTATGGCTCCTTTAGATGATTCCGGAAGTTGATAAATACTCATATTTGCCATGTCTTGCCTTCTGTTTTGTCCCAAGGTTTCCTCCAATATAATTCTTCCAGTGCAAGCTCTGTCGTCAATTTGTATTCCATCTGAAATGCATTCTTCACTGAAGGGTGCATGTTGCTTTGATGCAAGATGAATCGATTTTGCTGCAACAGATGATCATCAATGTTGTCAACGACAGTTTTCTTATTAACCATGGTTGGAACCTTGTACATTGCAACGACTTAAAGTGACCAATCTAACCAGTTGACAAATAAACAATCTGACATGGATGATGCTTGAAACAAATTTGTATACATGATTTCCCAAAAAAAAAAAAAAAAAACATTGAGAATACTCTTAACAATTACAGTCTTATTTATTGAAGTACTGCATTATCATACAAATAACCGACAAAAATATCACACAGCACAACTGAAAAAAAGATTTACCTCCAAGTTCATCTTCCAACAGAATTGAATCTTTGTCTAGTTTCATTTTCTTTTGGCACCGCTCGGCTTCAGCCTGATCCATATCAGCCACAGTCCCATGTTTCAGATTTGAAGCATCCTGCAGGTTTTCCATGGATCCACTCTCTGCTCCGGCATAACGGGTTGTACACGAACTCTGCACAGGTAGACAGCAAGACAAAGTGGCCAATAAGTACCTTTGTCTAGTTGTTTGTAAATCAAGTACAACAGAAAATGAAATAAACAACTTCATTAAACACTAATATAACACAATACTAATTGAAACAGAGGAGAAATACGCTTCTTTTGCCTAAACATGAGGTGTTCATCAAATTAATGACACAATAGATTTCAAAGTACAGCATCTACAAGATGATACTCACGTGGGCATCACTAGCTTTCTCGCTCGATTCATGATCTCTCAGGCTGGAAGACGCATCGTCAGAGGAAATGTTGGTCACCTCATCGGTTTTAGTTGTAGCCTTGCCTTTGTTTTTGTCCAGATCATCAGAAACATGTTTATTGATCTGAAATGGGGCAAATGGTCATAAGTTTTGATCTCCAGTACACATAGAGCAGCTCACCAGAACATAACAAAACCCAGAAAAAAACCACAGAAGTTCAGAGATGAGTGAAGTCCTGAATCTTACATGAAGCCTTTTCCAGATATGCTGCCACAAGTTCTTCAGTTCATTTCTCCTGACAGGCTTTATGAGAAAATCCGCTGCCCCCTTCAGCAAGCATTTGAATGCCATGCCGATTGAATCATGGGAAGACATCACTGAAACAATTTTAAAAACAACAATTTTTGCACTCATTCTAGTAGAGGATGACTGAAAAACAACTATCTATCACATAATACTCACATTCACCAGATCACAATAAATTATCAGTTTAAAGTGATAATACTCACTTATCACAGGAGTATTTCTGCAGCCCTCGTGCTCCATTATTAATGTCAGAAGCGCATATCCAGATATCAATGGTAAATCCAGCTCGGTTAATACGATATCAATGTCATCATGCCTCCGCTTTAGGATTTCCCAAGCCTTCAAGCCATCAGGAGTAGTAGTAACTGCAAGGCCATGTGAGATGATTTAAAAAAAAAAAAAATGATACAGAGATTACTAGTGAAGGACGATATACTAGAAATATATCCCATCGCATTGGATTGTACAGATCAAACTAATTCAATTAAGCAAATCCCACTTGAAGTCAATCATCAAAGAATGAGAACTAATGTTTTAACCAACTTATGGCTATGTTATGAGCGGATCTTATCTCAGACAGTACTAACAAACCATCCCTTTGATCACGATATGAGGGTGCACATATACTAATTCTTCTTGAAACCTATCAGGGAAACAAGCTCTAGACAAACTTAGACATCAACAAGTATCTCATCCATACACTAAAGCAGATCGTTCATCATCGAAACTCCAATAGTCAGCTCAACTCAGACAATCATTTTTTATTTAGCTATCATTCATGAAAGCCAGCACACAAATGTAAAATCGCCCCTAACCCTATATCGCGCCATCATCAAACATCGGCTCTCATTTCAACCGCAAAACCATAAGACAAACTTCTATCTCAGATCCACAAATACATCAATCTAACAACACGATATCCTCAACTTATTCATCTCACCCCATAACCGCTAGATCCATACAACCAGTTGTCCCTTCGGGAACATCTGATAAAATTGGATAGATACAGAGAAGATTAGATCCATACAACCAGTTCATTCCCAACCCAACAAAGCGCATCATCATCACAACAAAATATTCAAAAAGACATCAAATCCACAGCTAAAACACTAGCGATCAACACAACGAACACGAATCCTCACCTTCATAATTACATTTCCTCAAAAGTGCAGCAACGATTTGCCGAGTAGCATAATCAGCTTCCACCAACAAAACCCTAATCACCATCCTCGGCAAATACTTCTCCCATCTCACCACCTCCTCTCTTCCTCCTCCCCTCCCCCTCTCCTCCTCCATCCTCCCCTCCCCTCCTCCGCCGCCGCCAATTCCAGTCATTCAACCACCAAGCACCAAAATTGACACAAACCCATTTCAATTCTCAATCTCAATTACAAAACCAAGAAAGGAATCCCACCCTCAATTCAACTCATACAACCACCACGCATTAAAAGTGACACAAACCCAATTCGATTCTCAATCTCAATTACAAAACCCAGTGAGGAATTCTCAATCAGAGCAGATTCATTTTCCTGTTCTTGAAATTTATTTTTCCTTTTATTAGAGGGGCGAAAATGATGGGAAAATATCTGATGCGGCAAACTTGCTGGGGAGAGAGATCAAAATGAATTTCACCATTGGATTTCTAGGTCTCCAAATGCTGACGTGGCGATATTTGAGCCATTAGATTTGGACTACTTGATTTTATCGAATCGGGTTTGGGTCCTGCCGTTGATTCAGGACACGTGGTGGGTGAGAAACGTGACACGTGTGAAGTGTGATGGTGAAGGAATGGGGGATATTTTGGAGAGTTGAAGAGTGGAGATCTGGTGGTGAAGGATGTGACACGTGGATGAATGGAATCGAATATGTTGATTGATATTTTCTGGGGTTGCCTTCTTGGGTGGGTTTTAGATCGATGGTGGGAGGAGAACTTGTGGCCCAGGTTCGACCGAAGAAGTGGAAGAAGCATATTCGGGTAGATATTTGTTGGCTTGATGGTTATCGTTGCGATCATTTGCAAGTTATAATATAAAAATATATAAGATATAGGAAATTATATAAGAATACGAATAAACAATTTATTACGTGATCTTTTTTTTATAGATTTCTTATAAAAATCATGAAATTTTTTTAAATTTTGTTTTTTGTTTATGTTTTATCCATTTAAGAAATAAAAAATAGAAACAAAACATTCGATTTCATCAAGAAACAAAACCAAAATAAAAAATATGAATTAATAATGATACCAAACATGTCCTAAGAATTTGACATCATGGACAAAATTATGTCATTTAAATGATTTCATATATATTTATAAATTTTTTATGAACTTTTGATATTCTCTCCGTATCAAATCATATGCAAGGTTTTGATCCGATATAAAAATATATTGAATTTTTCTTGATTTTATTATAAAATCAATACAAAATTTTTTTTTCAATAAAATCATCCCCACTCATCATTTCTTTTTAAAAAACAAATTACAGATTTAAATAAAGACATCACCCATTCGCGTTACAATTGAGGCGGCGACGTCTTTTTGGGTGGCAAACCCGATTCGGATGAAAGGCAATTGCTGGTTAGGGGCATGTGTATTTGCGTTGGCTATCTTTGAGATGCGGTTCAGCAGGGTTACGACGTCCTTGGCAAGGACGCCAAAAGTGTTGGTGACGAATGGGATGAAAATGTGCTCGTTGGAACGGCAACCTTCCTCGTGTTTTTTTACCTTACCAACCGCTGCGTCCTCAGCGGCCTTCTCGCCACTAGGATGTGCCATAGGGGAGACACATGTAACATCCACACAACTGTGTCGACCTCGCTCCCAGTACAAAAAAATGATTTGTGAGGAATATTGTACTAATTTAATATACGATAAAAGTTTGTCAGATAAATTATATTATGTATATTTAGTAGGCCCTAGAAAAACATAAAAATAATATAATAAAATCACACACAATCCTCCTATTGTGAAATCACACTTATAATTGTTGCATCACACATAATCTTATGATAAAATCCGTCTATTTTTTGAAAGCATAAAATCCGTCTATGTGTAACAGCGTTTGTACAAATTTCAGTATGACACTATTCCCAAGTGGCCTTTTATAATGATATTGTTTACAGGACTTCGAAAATAACCATAGGAATAACTCATAATGTCATAGGCATCTTTTTACACCAAAAAAAAAGCATAAGTTTTATTCGAATTTCGAATCTCTCCAAAGAACTGCAATCAATATGTTGGAGCAAGAGAAATCGCAGTACCAGTATGATGCAATCGTCCTTAGCTTCTATCAATACTGTGCAGGCTTCGTTGTCATTCCTTGGTATTGTTACAGACCTTATGCGATGCAAATAATTTAACCATAATTTAATTTAACATATTTTCATATGAAAATTTCTCACAAACGAATGCATTGTGTTTTTTCCCCCTTCAGCGTGAGGCATATCATATCCATTACTTACTCCGTCCCACAATAAAATATTTTCTTTGTTTATCATTTTCAATTGATAGTATTTTCATTATACCATATTTATTATTTTTCCGTCTCATAATTTTTGCACAACCCGTACTTTGAATGTTATGAAACAACATTTTTTATGAAATTATTATAAAACATTAATGATATACATGTCGAAATAAGTTGTGAACATTAATTTTTTAAATAACTCTTATTAAAATAATATTATTAAATTATAAAATTTAATTAAAAATAAACAATCCTGTGATCATTAAAAATAACAATTAGACGCCTCAAAATAGGTGATGTTATAGGAGTAAAAATTATGGGACGAGATAAATTTTTGTCTTATCCGATATAATTAAACTATTCCCAATCCACGTTTTCTCTTGTGAATATCTTTTTTGAACTTATATATTCCTTTCGTCCTATTCAAATTATAACGATTTGATCCGATAAGATAATTTATGTGTGTATTGAATTAATAAGAAATTATAATTGTGCCATTGTAAGTATACAAGATAAAAAAATAAGGAAAAAAAATGATGATAGATGAGTTAATGTTATATAAAATAAAAATATTTATATATAAAAATTATTAAATATAAAATATTTATAATTTAAATAATTTTTTTTAAAGAATATTATAATTTAAATGAAATAAAAAAAAAACTATTTAAACGACACACAAGTGTTCGGTTGTTGGATTCGAATCCACTGAGTTTAGATACGATACATCAACATTTCAAATCAAAACCAATTAGCCGGACTGGGCCCTAGGAGTAACTGAACGGCCCATATTTACCTATATAAATAAATCATTAAATCCCCAATCCCCCACCTAAACCCTAGACTTTAGACTTCCAGGTTGCCGATCAAAAACTCGAGATTATAACGACGATGTCGGCCGGCGAACTCGCTTGTACTTATGCTTGCTTGCTCCTCTGGGACGATGGCATTCCCATAACGGTATAATTCATCATATTATTGTTATTTGATCGTTCGATGTTGTTGTGTGATCTGTTTTGACATTTTGTTGTGTTGTTTCAATGTTTGGTCCACTAGGGTTTATAGGCGATATTCGTTGCAGTAACGTTATATTTTGGTTTGTCTCATTATGTAGTTGAATTGTTATGGTGTTTCACGATGGATTTGTGCCAAACGTAAGTCAATAAAGGGTCGGGTTTTTTTCGAGGGCGGATTGATTATTCTAATTGTTGGTTTGTTGTCCCATTACAAAAGATATTTATTTGATACTCCATATTTGATTAATAGTATGAATCAGAGTATAATATGATATTGAGCCTAGCTATGGCTGTACTCTTGTCATTTTGTTTTAAGATTATGTTTGTCGCAGGAGTTTCTGTTGTTACCTTGTCTGCAATTTGGCACAACGATCAAAGTGCCCGATGTTAGTACGATTATCATCATATGTTTTGAGGCGTGCTTCTGTTAATGTGTTCGTGGGAAGTCATGAAATTACTTCAACATGTGATGAGGCATTTTATTCTGTACAAAGGTGTATAATGTCGTGTAGTCAGATTACTTCAGTTTGTTATACTTGAATATCTGAGCTAGCGTCGTGTTAATCGCTACATGGCATGAATAATATTTCGTGGTTGGTCATTGCTCTGGTGCATGGTGAATGATGTCTTTTTATAGTGGTATCGTCTTTTTGTGTAAATATGTGTTAAACGATGACGAGGTTTTTGGCAAGTGCGTTGATTTGAAAGGAGGATTAATGCATGAGATTCTCATAAACTAGATGTGGTGCAAAAATAGGAGATTAGGGTAACTAAGTTCCACAAAAAGGGATAGAGTTTAGGTTTATTGTGGATAGAACAAGATAAACATTTATTATAGATGCTCTGCATCAAGATGTTCGACAGCAATGTTATATGATATCATGGCTGAACATTTTCAAAATCGGGTCTGTTTGTACGGGTAATAGAACCAGGTTGTGCGGTGCCATATTACTTGAAATGGTGATGATTTTAGGTTTGGTATGCTGGATTAATCATGTGTAACCTTTTGGTAATTGCAATGACAACTTATGTTAATGTTGCATTTTACTTGACAACAGGCAGAGAAGATCTCAACAGCGGTGAAGGCTGCAGGCGTCATCATCGAGGCTTTCTGGCCTAGCTTGTTCGCTTAGCTTGTCGAGAAAAGGAAACATTTAGGATCTCATCATGAATG
Organism: Drosera capensis; assembly: GCA_001925005.1. Lineage (NCBI taxonomy): Eukaryota > Viridiplantae > Streptophyta > Magnoliopsida > Caryophyllales > Droseraceae > Drosera > Drosera capensis. The sequence continues at coordinate 42,443 of LIEC01011996.1, forward strand.
TTAGTGCTGGAGGAGGTGGTGCTCCTGTCGCTGTTGCCGCTGCCCTTGCTGCCGAGGAGACGAAAGAGGAGAAAAAGGTATTGCTCTATATGCGATTTGCAAAGTACTGCAGTCCGGGTTTTTGTAAGTAGCTATTGAACAATATTGCCATATTCATTTTACAGGAAGAGAAGGAAGAGAGCGACGAGGACATAACTGCAAAGTACTGCAGCTTGTTCGACTAGGTGTTTTTTCCGGCAGTTTGATCTGTTCTCGACATAACTGGTTTCAGTATGTAGTATTGATGCACTTTCATCAAGCGCTATGGATTTCCGGATTAGTTTTTAGTTTGAACACGCTAGTCGTTATATCATACTTCCTTGGATATGGTTAATCTACGCTTATGTTTCTATAGAGAATTGTTTCCTTGTCATCGTTATATGTTCAAACTTTTCAATAGATTGAAGATATGCGTGATGGCTTTTGGTGTCCTTGCACGTTGAACCTTGTGCATGAGCTCATACATTGAGCGTTAACGAAAATACAGTATATTTTATACAACTATGACCGTTATCTGCAATGTTGCCGTTGAACTAGAATTCACATTCTATACTTATTCTGACTGGCATAGCCTAAAGGAAACCTTAACGGCTATGTCTCGTTTCTGTTGTTCTTTACACGGTATCTTTCCTAATCGATTTCTTCACCTGGGGAAGACTGATATTTTGTTGCAAATGTCTCCGGCCTTGAAAATAAATGGAGATTTAGGTATTTTAGATCACTTAGATGGACATAAAGATGTATTTGTATATACATACAAAATCTTAAGCAGCAAGAGAAACAAATCACTATGGGCAATTTCATATGAGTGGTGATGAAACCACGTGCAGTCTCTATTCTATGGTCACATGTGCTTTTATTGACAAAATCATGTGTTTACTAAATCAAGCGGACGAAGTTTACAGTAACTAACTATTAGCACGAAGGGGATGTAGCTCAGATGGTAGAGCGCTCGCTTAGCATGCGAGAGGTACGGGGATCGATACCCCGCATCTCCATTCAACCTGCACTTCTCTATTTTTTTTTGTTCCTCTTCAACCTGCGATTCCTTGCTCAAGTCATCCCCAATCACCATGACCAAACCCCCCACCTCTCCCATGGACCTCGACCTCGACCTCGACCTCGACTCCTTCCTCCACCACACCACCGCTTCCTCCTCCGACGATGATTCCCCCTCCACCGCCCCTCAGCGCACCGTCGACGACATCCTCAACGACTCCGCTTCCTCCTCCTCCGATGACACTGATCATGAATCGACCACTTCATCATTCCGATCCCCCTATGTCTCCGTCCCCGGCGACGCCGTCTCACTCGAAACCCTAAACTCTAAGCGACTCGAATCATCATCGGAACACAAGTCGGCGAGTCAATCGAGGTATAATTACAACCAGAATTTAATTCATAGGTTTAAGTCTGATGAGTTGTTGTTCTATGGATCATCGAAGTCGAAGCCGCCGGTGGCGGCAGCGGCTATGGGGAATAGGAGTTCGTTGTTTGGGAGTAGTGTGAGGACGACGGCGAAGCCCGGGGCTGCGTTGGCGGCCGCGGCCGCGGCGGCGAGGACTGTTCCGACTCCATTTGCGGCCGCGATGAAGTCGAGGCGGGCCAGGAGTGGGGTTTTGAAGCGGAAGGGGTCGGATGGTGGGGAATTGTTAGGGTTAGGGTTTGTAAATGACGTGAATGATGCGGTGAGTGTGAGGAGTGCGGACGGTGAGGTGAGATCGGAGGGTGGAGATGATCGGATGGGGGAGTTTCACTCAGCGGTGAGTTCTGATAGATTGAGCGAAAACGCGAGCGAAAAGAGCGAGAAAGATGCAGTTGAGTCTGTCAAGGGGATCGATGGGAGGGAGATTGGTGGATTGGTGGATAATGAGCGTGGGAGCTCGACAGCTGATGAAGAAGCTCTTGTGATAACTAATTCTATTGTTGAGATGTCGAATTTGGACCATGGTGATGATCAGATTCTGAATAGAGATGATTTGAAGGATGCTGAAAGTAGTTCAACTAGCCATGCTAGTTGGGACATAGTGGAGTTTGTGGAGCCTAGTGTACCTGATGATAATGTCGGGAATTCATTAGAAGATGACAAGGGCGAAGTTATGGGGATAAATGAATCGCAAGAAGTACAAAAGATTGGGGATGACAGTAAGAGTGAGGAGCCGGGTGTTGTTCGCAGGGATAATATGAGTTCGATAAGCGATGATGTTAACGAGCTGGTTGAGGATAGGCTTGCGCAGCTAGAAAGTGAGAGAGCCTTGAAACGGACAGAGAAGAAGTCACTTCCTCCGAAAAAGCCCTTAGAACTAGCAGAAGAACTTGAGAAGAAACAAGCTTCCACGGGATTGCACTGGGAGGAAGGTGCCGTGGCTCAACCGATGAAGCTCGAAGGTGTACGAAGGGGCTCTATTGCTCTTGGTTACTTTGATATCGACGGCAATAATACCATCACGCGGATGATATCGTCTCAGGCTTTCAGGCGTGACCATGGTTCTGCCCTGTCCCTTGCGGTGCATCAGAATCATATTGCTCTTGGAATGACAAAAGGCGTCGTGTTTGTTGTTCCCAGCAAATACTCATTTTATCATCCTGACAGCATGGATACCAAGGTTCTGTTTGTACTTCTCTTCATTTTGTATGCGCTCATTACGATCTAGATTATTGTCAGAAATCCTTGTTAGTAGTTCTTCTGGATATTTAGTACTATGTGGTTGTGTTTTTAGTGATCTTTAGATTGATGACTTACCAAGGTGATATGCTTCTGTTCTTCTGGTGTGTGCTATGCTGATTTGATTCTAGATGTCGATGCTTGGTCTGCATAGTGATCGATCTCAAGCTCCAGTCACTTCACTATGCTTCAATATACAAGGTGACTGGCTTTTAGCAGGATATGGCGATGGCCATGTTACTCTCTGGGATGTGCAACGGTCTACAGCTGTGAAAGTGTTCGTTGGGGAGCATTCTGCACCTGTTGTCTATGTGTTTTTTGTTGGGCAGTCTAGGGCAGTTACTGGTGATAGTAAGGGCCGTGTTGTACTCCATACAATCTCACAGATGCTTTTTGGCAGGTATACATTCGAATCCAAGGTGAGCTCTTTTTTTGTGATCTGCAAACTAGCTTTCTGTACTTGCGTATTGCATGGGCATGCTTTTCTTTCAGGTATAGCAATAGAATATTAGGAAGTTTCTTTCTTCTTCTTCTTTTTTTTTGTTTTTGTTTTTTGGTTTTGTGTTATTGTGTTTCATATATCGGGATCAATAGCTTTCTTGGTAGTTTACTTGGCTGTTCTGGTGTCTTGGGGTTTATTGTGGGTTTCTGTCTAAACGATCAGAATTGGTATGACTTCAATCTGTCGAACTCATGGGCATAGTTAGTAAAATACGGGGAAAGAAGGACAAAAGTACGTCGACTAGTTGAATAATACGGAATATATAGTTAATTTAAAAAAAACATTTGTGTTTGATACGTGTATTAAACGGACTCATTTCAGTAATAAGTGTTTTTTACTAACTATGCTCATGGGTTTGATTCTGTGGGCTGCATTACATTCCTTTTACTTCAACTACCCAACCTTATAGATCTTTTCACATATCACAAAAAGTTGAAATATTTATGATGCTCAACCCTAAAACCTGCCAGAACAATCCAAGAAGCGGTACTCTTATAATATTGAGTTGTCATTATATGAAAACGTATGCTGAACGTATTAATCACTTCTAGTTCCAAATTTGGTGTTCTTGACGTCTTGGTGTTCCGGTTCTAAGTCAACCATTCAATATGTTTGGGAATAAATAGCTAGATCATTCTCTTGAATGATAGTGATATAGATCTTGATACAAAATTTCTGCAACTCCATCATTTGATTGATACCTGGACTCATGCTCTTTGATCGTGGCAGTGCTTTTTTGATGGGATAACTACAAGCATAGTGCTGTGGGCATCACCGCTTCTTCCTGATGGGTTTGGTGCTGCTGCTTCTTCTGTGACTTCACAAGGTGGTTTTCCAGGTTCAACCGTCGGTTCGGGTGGGAAAGCCAGTGGTGCAATTGGGGGTAGCTGGAAGCTCTTTGGTGAGGGTTCCTCCGTGTCTGAAGAAGCTGTGGCTAGCTTTACTGACCATCAACGTGTTCTGGCGGTATGAAGCCAACAAAAAACTGTGCAGTGTTTCAAGTACCATTCCCTGCATTTTTATCTTAGTATCCTTCTTTAGACATCGCTCTGTAGCTGATGCAAGTTATTCATCCAGATGAGACTTATCCCATCAATGACTCCCTTTCCTGATCATCTGTCTAAGCCATATGGGGTGAGGGAAGGTTCTATGCCCTACACAGCTTGGAAATCAACTATTCAGTCGCATGACTCCTCCGCAGGTATTTAGATTTTTGAGTGGCATTTCTGGATAATCTGTTAAAGTGTGTGATGTATGTGATGATGGCATTTGGTCGCAGCCAGTGTCCATGAGGAAATATCTGAAAAGCTCTCCCTTCTTGCAATTGCATGGGATCGGAAGGTTCAGGTTGCAAAGCTATCAAAATCTGGGCTTGACGTCCAGACTGAGTGGACTCTTGACAGCGCAGCTCTAGGCTTGACATGGTTGGACCACCAGGTTTTCTTCTAACCTTGTTATGAAATAAGCCTTAAGATTGACAAAACTGCTTCTTGTGATTAGCTCCATATATTCGCTGCATATTGTTTGTGGATTCCAACGAGTTGATTTCCAGGTCTCTAAGTTCAAAGAATAATGATCTCCTTTTTGCAGATGTTGGTGGTTTTAACTTTGACTGGCCAACTTTGCTTGTTTGCAAGGGATGGGGTTATGATCCATAAAACCAGTTATGCTGTTGCGGGATCTGGCGGAGATGATCTAATATCATACCACACACACTTTACTAATAAGTTTGGGAATCCTGAAAAAGCCTATCATAATTCCGTTGCTATTAGGGGTGCTTCTGTTTATATTCTCGGTCCCACGCAGCTGCTTGTTTCTCGTCTTCTTCCATGGAAGGAACGTATTCAGGTCTTGCGGAAGGCAGGTGACTGGATGGGAGCCTTAAACATGGCATTGACACTCTATGACGGTCAGGCTCACGGTGTTATTGACCTTCCAAGGGGATTGGACGCTATTCAGGATGCTATTATGTCCTACATGGTCGAGTTAATTATATCATACGTCGATGAAGTATTTTCATACATTTCTGTTGCATGCTTCAACCAAATTGATGAGGAAGTAGATGGTTCTGAGCATACAAATGGCTCCATCCTGACAGAGATAAAAGAGCAATTTACTCGGGTCGGTGGTGTCGCAGTAGAATTTTGCGTTCACATTAAAAGGACTGATTTGCTGTTTGATGATATCTTCTCAAAATTTTTTGGCGTTCAGCAGAAAGGTATGTTTATTGGTTGTCTCTAGGCTAAGATATATGTTTCCCCATACTGATATTAGTGGTGAATTTATAAATCATTATGGCATAGAATGAAGTCTGTTGAAAGGAAAGCTCAATAAATCTCATGTATACCGAGTGAGGTGAAGGACACTTGCAATGAGTTACAAGATGCATGATATGTTATAGTATTGAATCATGGGTAGAATTCCATGTGAAAGTAACTTATTTACGGTCCTTTAAGTTTTTGGAGTCTGGGCGTGAATCATGGACTCGGTGGATGATGTATCGTGGATTGTAGTTCAGGATGATTCATGTTCAGTATAATGTGAATTTGAGACTTGAGAGCTTCATGCATTTGCTTTCTCTTTCCTAATTGATCTTTGTTGCTTTGTGACTCCATGTCTCTCTTCATGAATAGATACATTTTTAGAGCTTTTGGAGCCATACATATTGAAAGACATGCTGGGATTCTTGCCTCCCGAGGTATGGACTTACGGGATGTACTATTTTCCTTCCAAAATATATCTCTGTTGTTGCTGATTTGGTTTTTTTTCCCCCACTTCTTTAGATTATGCAAGCACTGGTAGAGCATTATAATAGCAAAGGGTGGCTGCAACGGGTAGAACAATGTGTTCTTCACATGGATATCTCTTCCTTGGACTTTAATCAGGTCTCTGTTTTGGCTGTTTTCTGCACGCTCCTGCCTATTTATATATAGATAATACTGAGATATATTTGCTGTTTCCAATCTCTCCTTATTTTGTTTAAGAATGGAGCTCTGATTTCAATCTGCAGGTGGTCAGGTTGTGCCAGGAGCATGGCTTGTATGGCGCCCTCATATATCTTTTTAACAAGGGGCTTAACGATTTCAGGACACCATTAGAAGAATTTTTATCTGTTCTCAGAAACAGGGGAAGGGATGAGGCCACTGCCCTCGGGTATGTCAGGCTGTCAGCTGGCCTCGATCCTTATTTTCCTTGTCATAACAAAAAATGTAGGCTCTCTCAAGATGTTCCCTAATGTTTAAGTTCTTGGAAACAGGTACCGGATGCTTGTTTACCTCAAGTATTGCTTTCTTGGTCTTGCCTTCCCTCCGGGTAGATTATATTCTTCTTCTGGTTTCAGTTCTTCAATTCACCTCTTTATTGGTTGTATTCACATATTTATACTGTATAACCATGAATTAATCCCCGTGTGCAGGACACGGAACTCTCCCTTCTGAACGTGTTCCATCTCTCCAGATTGAACTTCTGCAGTTTCTTCTTGAGGATTCCGGTGGCCCAAGAATGCGTAGTGATACCAGCATAATTTCATCTGGAACGTACCTTAAGCTGTATTATTTATTAGAGTTGGACACTGAAGCTACCTTAGATGTTCTGAGGTTTGCTTTCACAGGGGCCGCAGATCTGAACCCAGAGAAGTCTCTCAATGACTCCTCTGAAGCTAATGAGATTGCTAAGAAGAAAGAATCTATTTCTCAAAGTCAGAGATTGCTTCTTCAGAGCATAGTTGATGCTCTTGTTCTTATACTTGATACAGAAATTTCTAGAACTGTGAGATCTGCTGGCATTGAAGAAACTGGATCAGGAGGATGGCCCACAAAGAAAGATATAGGTTTTCTGATAGAGTTCATTGCTAGTTTTGTTGCATCCGAAAGAGCCGCCATATCAAAGAGTGTTCTTAGCCAGATATTGGAATACCTGACATTAGAGGACTATGTCGTGCAAAGTGATTCAATACCACCTAGTGTCTCTAAGAATAGAAAGGAGAAACAGGTGCTTGCATTGTTGAATGTAGTTCCTGAGACTGACTGGAATGCTTCTTATGTGCTGCATTTATGTGAGAGAACACAGTTCCATCAGGTACTTTCTACTAAACTTCCCCTCCTTGCCATTGGGTGGACACTTGCATGATCAGAATACCTGCTTACCTCAGGCCATTCCATGACATGTCTTTTCTCTTTCCCTATCTTGTGCTAGGTTTGTGGGTTGATCCATAGCATCAGACATCAGTATCTTGCTGCCTTAGATAGCTATATGAAAGATGAGGATGAACCTGTGCATGCATTCACCTTTATCAACAGCATTCTACTGCAGCTTAGTGAGGCTGAATCTGTTGATTTTCGGTCAGCAATCATCGTTCGCATTCCTCAGCTTACTAAACTGAGCAGGCGAGTTTCGAGGAAGCCTGGTTTATTTTCACATGCTAAATATTATTTGTTGATTTCAAGCAAGAATTCTTCCTTTGGGTACTTTCCTTTTTCACTATTTAATGGTTCTACTTCTTATTTTCAGAGAGTGCACATTCTTCTTGGTCATTGATAGATTCGTTGAAGATATTGGGCAGATCCTCTCCGTACTCCAATCTCATCCTGAGAGCCTTTTCCTCTACCTAAAGACAATGGTTGAGGTTCATTTAAATGGCACTCTTGACTTCAACTTTTTAAAGAAGGATGACACTGTTGATTACTCTTTCCAAAGAAGCATAAGGGGTCACCAAATGGAACTTCAGACTTATTTTGAAAGAGTTGCTGATTTCCCAAAGCTCGTACGAAGTACTCCAATAGAAGTCACAGATGACATCACAGAACTTTATCTCAAGGTGATGCTACCGTACGTATGACCAAGTATTTACTTTTAAATTGGTACCTTTTTACCTTGTACAATTCACAGTAGCTTTGTTATTTGCATTTTTCTCTATATTGTCCTTTTCATCCCGCTATGATTCTCCTGAAACTAGATATGCTATAATTTTTAATACTCCTTATAATTTTTCTCTGTCGACTTTGTATTTTCTTGCAATGTCTGCTATTTTATTACTTGCTGATACCCCCCTTTTTATAGTTCCTTGGTAGAAGTTACTTCAAAAGGAGGTAGGGCTAGGAGAAGGATTAAACTAGATGCAACTTTCTGTTTCCAATAAGGATGCTCTCATTGTTACTGTTTCTCACACCTGTAATGGTTTCTTTTTTCATACTCTGTTCTGTTAGACGATAAATTTTGGTCCTTTTGTCACCTGAGCAGGTTTTCAGGTGTTGAAGCATATTCTCTTGCTTTAAAATTTTTTATTGATAGGAAACTTCCAAAATATATGATGTTGTCACCTACTTGTCCATATTCTAACCAAATCTTCAATTTATGCTATTGCAGCTCCTGTGTCAGTTTGAGCCTCCTTCAGTTCTGAAGTTCTTGGAGACTTTTGACAGCTACAGAGTAGAGCCTTGTTTACGCTTGTGCCAAGAGTATGGCATTATTGATGCAGCGGCATTCTTGTTTGAGAGAGTTGGTGATGTTGGAAATGCTCTTCAGCTTACTCTTTCTGGGATCAACGATAAATTCCTTGCGCTTGATGCGGTCATCAAAAGCATGGTATCCGACATGGGTGTAATAGATCATCCCATGGAACAGGTTGACACTGCTTTGAAGTTAAGTGAGGTGGGTATTTTATTTTATTTTTTTGGTCATCACTCGTCCTTTTTCTGCCCACATATCCCATTTGACAGGATTTGTTTCTTGCTATTTGCAGGTGAAGGACATTATCAATATACTGCATTCGTGTGTTGAACTTTGCCAGCGGAACACTCCTCGTCTGGAGCCGGAGGAGGCGGAATCCCTATGGTTTCTATTGCTAGACTTGTGAGTTTTGTGTACACGATGTCTTATTTTCCTTTGATTTCATTTTGTACCTTTTTTTTTTTAGTTGTATTTGGCATATATCAATATCGTTACTATTATAATAGCTATATTCATCTTTGATTCAGTGGGATGCTAATTTGTCATAACCTTTAATTGCTAGATTTATCTAATTAACAGATGTAGAGGGGCATCTTTAGTCAGTTGGTCATGAGTTTAGCCTTGCCAAAATTTCTCTTGATCTATGCCCCTCATTCAATTTATGATCATTGTATTGCCATAAATGTTTAATACAATTATGCAATTGCAGGTTTTCTAAGCCCTTGGTACTCTCTGAAGGAAAACAGAAAGGTGCAACTTCCAGTGAATCGTCTGCTTCAAAAGATTCCGAAGGCACCAGTTTTTCTAACTGGAAGATCCACAAGACCCATACTGGTGGTCCAATCTTGAAGAGATTGTTCGCTCATTTCATCAAAGAGATTGTTGAAGGAATGATAGGATATGTTCGCCCGCTCTCCATCATGTCAAAACTCCTTTCAGATAGTAGTAACCAGGAGTTTGGTGACTTTAAGCTCACAATATTGGGGATTCTTGGAAGATATGGCTTTGAAAGGAAGATTTTGGTATGCTTATCTTTATAATCTATTTGCACTGCATTTGAAGTAACCAGAGCAAATTGAGTATGCTCCTTGTGTTTCTTGGTGTGCTGAATTTTTCCCTGCGGTTTGCTTTGTTCTTCCCAGGATACTGCCAAGTCATTAATCGAGAATGATACCTTCTATACAATGAGCTTACTCAAGAAGGGTGCGTCTCATGGTTATGCCCCTCGGAGTTTGCTTTGTTGCATATGCAATTGTCCATTCAACAAAAATTCATCGGCCTCTGGCATTCGAGTTTTCAGTTGTGGGCATTCAGCCCATTTACAATGTGAACTTCAGGAGAATGATGCGTTCGGACAAAGCACTTCTAATGGGTGCCCAATATGTGTGCCCAAGAAGAGGATTCAGAGCTCGAGAGGAAAAACAATGGAACTCGGATTTTTATGGAAATCTACGCCAAGATCCCAGAAAGCAAAGGGGACAACTGCACAACCCTCTCATGAAACTGATGCTTTCGAAATTTCTCGGGGCCTTAGTCAAATCTCACGAGTAAGCTAGTTTCTGTCTTCTCTTTTCGTGGAAGTTTCATTTTTTCTGAAGAAATGGATTTTATTACATCGATGCCAATTTTGATCTCAATATGGATTCATCAATTATTTCATTGGGTATGTATATTTTTATACATAATTCATCAAATTTTCCACCAGATATCAATTTTTTTTAAACCAACTGTCAAGTTCTCCCCCCTCCTCCTCCTTTTTGAGTTGAAATGGTCGGTGATTACTTCAATTTGCCTTTGGAAGACTGCTTAAATCTGATAAACGGGTGCTGCAGTTTGACTTGCTATCAAATCTTGAGAAGAACCAGAAACTGATCCACATTGAATCATTGCCGCCGCTGAGGCTTGCTCCTCCTCCTGTTTATAATGAGAAGATAAAAAGCACCATTCACCTTTCAGTCGGAGAAAGCAGGCGTGGTTTAGGGGAAGATGGAATTGGGAATAGAAACAAGCAAGCAAAGGATGTGAAAGGGAAAGGATCGTCAGTCAAGTTCCAACTAAGTTCTAGAATATTTGGTATGCCTTCTGCTTTTTTTTCTTGCTCTTCCATTCTAGTTCATTTTTTTCTGGTTTAACCTGTGATTGTCTGGATAACTATGTACTTGTGTCTAGAATAGTTTTATTTTCTTGTGTAGTATGGTCTTGAAGGTTCGTGGATTAGAACCGAAAATGGAAGAGACCAGATCCTAGACCGATTAATCGTCATATCGCATAGTCCAGAATGATTACTTGTTCATGCTTGGTGTCGATATTGCATAAGGTCCACTCTATCAAAAACTTGGAACGGCAATATCCTTGGATGATTAGTTGGCCATGACGGTCTATCAAAAAATAATTAGAAATTTTAAAAATTAAATTAAAACTATTGGAACTTTCATGAATGTAAGTTCAGCGATTTCAATTGTCATCCTTGTATGTGGTCATTCTCGTGTTTGGGATTGGATACAATCTCACTTATCTCTGAATCTCATGGTTATGATGCCGCATGTGCTACCTTTTGTAGGGAAAGAGAAGACTCGCTTACGATGAACACAGAACTCCCGTTTGCGATATCCGATATCCATATTCGAATACAAGGGTGGATTCCATAGCCTAGTCGGAGGTGCAATACTCTATGTCCCTCGTGGCCCTTGCGATCATCGAATACAAGGGTGGATTCCATAGCCTAGTCGGAGGTGCAATACTCTATGTCCCTCGTGGCCCTTGCGATCGCTCATCAATCATCGTCCAATAAGGGATGCTCAGTCCTGTGTATCATCAAAGTCTATTTGTACATACTAGGATCGATGTGACATATGTACATTCCCATGCATTTATTTAGTAGCTATTTAGGTGCAATTTTGGCTAGGACTGTATATGAATATGATGCTATGCTGAAAATCCACAGGTTGATTTAGCTCATTGACGATGGAACTTGAGTAAAGCGCAGATCATCTAACTCGGAGTGAGTAACCATCTGTAATATGAGACGTCTTTGGATGATATTCATCCCGACTGTACTTTTAAATACATGGAGTAGTCTGTCCTCTGTCAAGCTTGATGCGTAACAAAAGTACGTATTGTAACATTGGCGGATGGATTCCCAAAAGTATTTTGTACAGATCATGAAAACTAATATTATTTAATCGCAGGATCATAATAAACTCCAGCCAAAATCCAAAAAAGGGCCCAACCGGGTTCGAACCGGTGACCTCTTGATCTGCAGTCAAATGCTCTACCACTGAGCTATGGACCCGTCCATGTTAAAAATTCTAATTTAATTTATTTAAACCATGTTTTCATTTCGACACTTTTTTCTCAGTTGCCCCACACATTCCCTTGTTTTGTCCGTCCTCCCTTTTTCTCCTCAAATTTCCATTTTCCTCACCTCAAAAAATCCCTCATTTCTTCATAAAATCAAACTCAACGAATACCCATTTGCCTAATTCACTTTCTCCTGTGAATTCACAACAATGGCTTCATGTTTTGCATCTGCAAAGATCATCAATTTCGGATCTCAAATCAGATCCAACGATAGAATCCCCCTTGATTCTCAATTGGGTTTCTCCAAAGTTTCGATTTTGAGGTCTGCCAACGAGCAATGGATCCCTCATGGATTGTATTCTAATGGGTCGAAGCCACTTATGTGTCGATCTGGTGTGTCTAGTATCAAGTGTGTCTCTGAGGTTGTCAAGGAGAAGAAGGCCAAATCGGGTTCGCCTGCGTCCAATTTGGTAATTTTGAGAGTTGCCCAGATGAAATTTTGATGGAAAGATTCGAGATTTGGTTTTGTTGATTGGATTTCATGTTGTTGTTATGGTTTGAGATGGACATTTGAAGCAATTAACCCTTTTTATTGGTTTTCACTTGCATGCTCTATGGGTTATCATATATTCTCAATAGCTCCGATTATTATATCCATGTGCTAGTATGGACAGAGTCTAGAAGGACGAAATGTATGTAATCTTACTCTTGTTGCGGATATCAAAGAGATTAGTTCCTAAAGATGAAAGGATATGAAACTCGAAATCGATATGCCTGAGTAATACAAAAAACATGCCATTAGTATGTGTTTTTCAAACTATTGAATGATTTGCAGCAATGCCAGCTTCTACTTGATTTGCATGATATTTTCCCTTCTCTGATTTGAATTTCTTCTGCTTGTGTTGTGTTGTGTAGTTGATCACTAAAAAGGAAGGGCTTGAGGTATATGAGGATATGGTTTTGGGAAGGACATTTGAGGATATGTGTGCCCAAATGTATTATAGAGGCAAAATGTTTGGGTTCGTCCACTTATACAACGGGCAGGAAGCTGTCTCAACTGGGTTCATCAAGCTCCTAAGAAACGAGGATTGTGTTGTGAGCACGTATCGGGATCATGTTCATGCGCTGAGCAAAGGTGTGAGTGCTCGTGCTGTGATGAGTGAACTTTTCGGTAAAACTACTGGGTGTTGCCGTGGCCAAGGAGGGTCTATGCACATGTTCTCGAAAGAGTGTAACCTTCTTGGTGGTTTTGCATTCATTGGTGAAGGGATCCCGGTGGCGACTGGTGCTGCTTTTACGATGAAGTATAAGAGGGAGGTTTTAAATGAAAACTGCGATGACGTGACTGTGGCGTTCTTTGGTGATGGAACATGCAATAACGGACAATTCTTTGAGTGCTTGAACATGGCCGCCTTGTGGAAACTTCCGATTATATTTGTAGTCGAAAATAATTTGTGGGCAATTGGGATGTCACATTTGAGGGCAACATCGGTTCCTGAGATTTGGAAGAAGGGGCCGGCATTTGGCATGCCGGGGATTCATGTAGATGGCATGGATGTTTTGAAGGTGAGGGAAGTGGCGAAGGAAGCTATAGGACGGGCTAGGAGAGGAGAAGGACCTACTTTGGTGGAATGTGAAACATACAGGTTTAGAGGGCATTCTTTGGCTGACCCTGATGAGCTCCGCGACCGTGGTGAGTTTTTTTCTTTCTTGTACTGCCTGTGCCCTTCGCTGATGCCTGAGTTTCTTTATTTATCCATTCATGATTATGCTCTTACTCTTTTGCAGCGGAGAAGGATAAGTATGCCGCTAGAGATCCCATCACCGCCTTGAAGAAATACATATTAGAAAACAACCTGGCCAGTGAAGCTGAACTAGAAGCCAAAGACAGCAAGATTGAGGAAGTTGTCGAGGATGCTGTTGAATTTGCAAATGCAAGCCCTGTTCCATCTCGCGAGCAGCTTCTCCAGAATGTGTTTGTGGATCCGAAAGGATTTGGAATTGGACCTGACGGAAAATATAGATGCGAGGATCCCAAATTCACCGAAGGCACTGCTCAAGTCTAAATTTTCTCCTTTAGTTTTTTAATTTATTCTTATGCCACCAATGCTGGTGTAGTTTATATTGTTGTGTTACTAGTATGTTGCGTTACTGCCTGTTTTCATGTATCAACAAGGCCTTATGCGAATAGGTCGCTGTGTTAGCTTGGCCGTGTGCGTTGATACCAACATTGTAGCTTGGCCGTGTGCGTTGGTACTGACATTGATAACGCTTAGCATCTTGTTGTCCTGTTGACAGCAAAATATTTTATGAAGAGTTCTTACAGGAAATTTTACAATGAGCTTCTTATTTGATTCTTAGATATGCATTTATGCAAATACATAAATGTTATCCTCAGCCGAGATATTTTCCATTTGAAGAGTATCTCCAGGAGAAACAATCAATCTATGCATTGCCCTCTACAATCAAGTCCCTTGACATAGTACCTCACTGGCCCATCTTGTGACCCTGTTCTCCCGGGAGGAAAATTGATCGTCGACTTGCTTGTTTCCACCCAATCCGGCTGGTCATGAATATGGCCAAGCTGATGCCAGGTAGGAAGACAAGTTCCACTGCCTGGATAGCGGTTTGCGGCTAGGAACCAGCTGAAGCATCTACGTTAAAATCAGGAACTAGACAGCATGTTCAGCATCTCCGAACAAGCATCAATGTCTTCCTCGTTTGTGCAAAATGATGCGACTAAAGAATGCCATGTAGAAGCCTTAGGTGCATTCCCTTGGCTGATCATCTCCTCCAACCACATAACAGCTTCATAGAGTTTTCTCATCGAGCAAAGACCGCTAATAAGATCGCTGAAAATATCCCGGCCAGGCCAATGCAAACCATTGAGCATCCTCTCCAGCATTTCACTAGCCTCGACGAACCTCCCATCATGGCACAATCCATCAACCACGACAACGAAGGTCTCCTTAGTAGGAAAACAATGACCCCTGCTAGCCATCTCATCTACAAACCCAACCGCCACATCCGAGTTTCCCCCATCGCAGTACCCTTTCACAACCATGCTATACACCTTAGGAGTCGGAACACAATCATGTCCGATCATTTCCACTACAACCACCCTTCTGGCTTCATTAACCTTATTTTCTCTACACAATGCAGCCACTTTCGCTTCATACATGGCTGGGGTTACCCGAAACCCTCTCCCACGCGTCTCATCCAGCACCTTCTCAGCATCCTCAACCTTACCTTCAGAGTAAAGATCACTCACCATGGCACCATAGCTATCCACACTTGGGATCCCGGCTCTTATCAGCGCCTCATTGATCAAAACCTTAGCACGCTCCGGATCATCACAATGCCGAATCTGTTCAAGAAGAGTGACATTTCGTAGACTCTTCGGGGCACGAAGCCCCTTCCTGAGGATCTTCTCAAGTATCCCAACAGCATCATCAACCATCCCATTATCACACAAACAATCCAAAAAAATCCTATACATCACAACATCACCAGCATACCCCTTTTGCGAAATCCTCGAAAACATGGAATACAACAAATGAGTAGCCTCATTGACCCTCCCATCATCACACAGCCCTCTCATCAAAACCCTATAACTCTCCCTATCAGGAACACAACATTGCACCCTATCCATCTCCTCGAAAACCCGAACCGCAAGATCGGATCTTTTCGCCATACACAACACACCCATGATCAAATTCAATCCCTTCAATCTCGATTTCACTTCAAACCCAGTTGAATACTCCTCAAACAACGCCCAAAAATCAATCAACCTCCCCTTTTCAACCAATACCTTCAAAAGGGTATTCAAAGATTCAGTCCAATTCACACAGTTGAACTCCCTTAGGGTTTTGAATAGCTGAACAGCTTCATCAATTTTACCCAAATGGGCATACGATTCAATGATGGAAACCAAAAGGGTATCCTTTAATTCACATGATTCGTGCTTGAGTTGATGATTGATGAGATGGGTCATTTCATCATGGTGATTTGAGGTGGCGAGAAGGTTGATCATGGTGGCGTAGACGGCAGCGTTGTGGGTATAATTTGGGTACTTTGATTTGGCTGTGTTGAAGACTTTGAGGGCTGTTAAAGGGTTCTTCTGGTGTTTTAGGATTTGGGAGAGTTGTTTCGGGTTTAGTAATCTTGGCCATCTCATGATTATGATGATGAAGAGTTGGGGTGAAGTCAAATGAGTCTGTTGGAGTACGCTTTATACTCTCCCCGTCCATGCTCCATGTGATAATCAAACGTTTTGTTTGAGAAGTTGGATTTATGTATGTTTGAATTCTTCAAGTGAGTGTTTTTATTGGAATGAAAGTTATTTATGGTTGTTGAAAATCCATGTAATCTTATCATTGTAGTTTGTTTGTCGATCTTGTATAATGATGCATGCAAATCCAATGCGGTACACTAGAATCACGATTGATGAGAAGCAAAATGAATGATTCTGACTCCAGAGGTGACTAATATACATAGATTACGAGTCCACGGCTATCAAGAGAAACCAATTCTGGTAAATGTATGATTGATGTTTCCACTTCAGAGTCGGAAAATGAAAATATATAATTAGAACGTAGATTTGATATTCATGGGTTCTCTTCTGAAAGATTTTGATTGGTTTCTGAAACGTCTCGAGTTCGAACAGGACCAGGAGGAGCTTTATCACCAAGCAAGAAGAAATATCATCAAGGTACTAATTATGTATATGTGATCTACGCAATGAGAAAACACTAACAAAAAGAAGCCTAGAAATGTCTGCTACGATTGTATGGATGCCAATAGTTCCTTCATGTCTTCTACGGAAATGATAGTCTCGGTCGGGAGTTTCAGTCGGGTAAACCGTGGCAACAATGTAGGCGAACTTCTTGTACTTCGCCAGGAACTCGACCGTAAAAAGTTCACCGATTTCATTAGCCAGTATAATGCGGTTAACTACTCTTAGCAGTAGTCAATGCATTAGTATAAAAACTAACAGAGACTGTGGACAACTCCCTCCTCGTCAACAAGGACTGACTGTATCGTGAAGTGGTGACCGATGCTCACCTTGCATTTGGCCCATGAAGACGATAACAATTCATCTGAAGTCAGGTCCTTCTGTAACCTCTCGTGCATTGATGCTACGGACTTGTCGACCTGAATGCTAAGTGGCGGAGCAAACAAATGCAGGATTATTGACTTTGTAGAACTAGAGCTAAAACACCCAGATGCGAGGAGAGCTCGTACGAGCTCTAGCGCTACTCACCGCAGTCAAAGTAGCTCTGATCATTTTCCTGAGTTCCATTCGTGGTACTCCATTCTGGTGAGAAATCTGAATAACAAGGCACATATGAGTGAAGATCAGCAATTGATTTTCCTCATAAAAAAGACACAAATAACTTGAACTTTTGATAAGATGAATTCCTTGACTTGATAGATGAACACGAGTAACAGGAGGTCACAGGATCAAATACATGCGGCTATAGATGAAAACGAAGTGTTATACATGCCGAAAGCCTACACAGAGCATCTACGAATAATGATCCCAGGTTAGAGCATCTGATAGAATGGCACAAAATGCTAACAGATGAGGATGAACTTTACTCTCGCTTTCACGCAGAGCCAGTCGCAATGCAATCCTACTTCAGCGGCAGCTCAGTAACCAAGAGTTATACCACAATGAACAAGCAAGCTATCTCAGAAACATTCGCCGGTTGATGCACACAATGTTTCTCATGTCTGAAAAAAGATGCACTAGGTGCTTCCACCAGGAAATGCTAGAAATAGGACAGAGATGGCAATCTTGTATTTTTCAATCTAAAACCCTTTAAATTATAATGACTGCTACAAGTAGCGAAAACCTTGGAAATTCCATTAGCAGCACAACATGTGCAATGACTCCTCGAGCTGACAGCTGAAATCTTTTTTTTTTTGTTTTTTTTTTTGGTGTGGGAAAAAAGCTCATATCTGGCCGTTCTAAATGCGAAAATAATATGAACTTAAATCTTCAAGAGGGATAGCATGCCGCTCCACTTGGATAATCAATTGGATGAGTTTCTCAAATTGCTGCACACGAGGGAGAGAACGTCACGCCAGTAATGCATGAGTAAATTAATCACATGATAAAAGCAGCTCCGGAAGTAGTCAATATGTGAAGGGAAGAGTACGACAGCTGCCTTACATTTTCTGTTATCGAGTTAATATATCGCATAGAAGCCTGTTCATAAGCTTCGCTGGCCTGTTGATAAGATTTTGCAAGAGTGGGCACATTCGTTGCAAGGACACACAAGCTGCAAAAGGGGCTCCTAATTAGTCAATTGGTACAGAACAATGAAGGGATGATCGTTAATATTAAGAACAAAATTCCAGGCACCTGCTCTGAAATGCTGCATAATTCTCCAAAAGATAAATGTCTCCATGTTTTCTGTCAGTTGCTGCTTTTTTCTCCGGTTGCGAACATTATGGTCACCTGAAAAGAAGTTCTTTCATAAGCTCGGATTTATTTATTTTTCGGAACATAAGCTCGGATTTATTGATCTATTGATTTGGAATGAACCACAAGATTATCGAATCCGATTTCAGGGAAGCTAAGCTTGTATAAGTAAACAGAAATCTTGAGAATGCAACAAATCAAATTATTAAAAGGAAACCCCATTTTTTAAGAAGACACTCACAAATTTGGTGTGTGCCTGATCAACCAAATCCCTCGATTGTCCCTGAACGCATTGCTCCATCCAGGCAGCAAGAGTTGCAAATCTATTTACAAGCATGAAGTAAGCACCTTATATAACTGATCATGCATAAGAAAAGGGTTCCTGAAAAGGTATCAGAAAGGACAAACTGGATTAGAGCATATAACAAAGAGAAAGAAACTGCAAGTCAAGATTCACAGCCAAACCTCTCGGACTTCCATGGATGAGAGTATAAGCAATGGATCTGCTGCACAAACTCAAAATTCAAGGTCGACAAGCGAATCCCAAACATCAGTGAGATGATTCTCTTACCTCGGTATGTAGGGGACAACACCTAGATGTTGGACATTCCTCTCATTTCTTCCAATCTAACGACAAGCCTCCTCAACAAACTGTGAAGTCGAAACATCACAATGTTGGAAACGACCAGTACAGTTACAAATACCAGCTTGGCAAACTTGAAGAGATTTTTACTCTTACTCAATTCAACAGCATTGAAATTCTTGAGTTCAGATCCCCAAGCAAGAGGCCCACAGATCCTAAGCATCACCTTTCTGGCAAGAAAGATAGCGAACTGTAATCCCATTCAGTGATATGCAGTGCAAAGGGTCGATCTTGTACACCCAATCTACAACAGCATAGAAATATTCCTGAAAAAATCAGTCAGGATACTATGAGGTAAGAAAGGAGATCAGGAATGATGCTTAGAAATCGGGAATGATGACTTCTGGGAAATTAGAGAAAAAAAGGGGAGATGAATAATTAAGAACTGACATAAAGTTTAGGGATTGGGGATTCTCGACCGAGAGGAAAGAGTATAAATGGAATGAGAAAGGAAGGACCAAAGAATGCATTCACGCTTCCTGGAGTTCTACAGGCAAGGGAACAATGGACTGATACATCAGACTAATTGAGCTAAGATCTAGCTTAAAAGAAATACGTAAAAGATAAGTTACAACATACACCAATTGTAATCCGAGGAAAAGACCAATTGTAATCCGAGGAAAACACTGACGAAGAGCACTTCCAACAAGCTTCTATCTCTTTTCGGCTCATTAAGGCTTGCTTTCTAACATCCCTAAGACAAATGATAGGAGCAAGCAAAAGGAGCTATTTCACTATGGCACCACACATCTCAGCACTAGTGTTTCATAAACCACCTCAGTGTGCCCATATATAGCTGATCTCTTCACCAAAGCATTGCTAATGCACCAAAATATCCAAACCAGTTGGCACACTTATATAATGGCCAGGTCCCATGATGCAGGAATCTTTTTTTTTTTTTTTTTTTTTGACCATTAGGAATCTGATCTCTTTGTTCTGGCCGATATCCTAGGATCACTATTTTCTTTTTCTTTTTTGTAAACAAAACCGTTATAGTCCACAACTACTACGACGACTTTCGATATCATACTGTTGGTTGCAATTTATCCCCAAGGTAGGGAGAAACCAGAAGTTTCTAGCGCCTGCAATCAGTAACGATGATAGTGATGACAGTTCAATATGTATGGTGACTTTAATGACAAATAACATAAATATGATAGTGAAGTTACCTGGGCTCCGTCCAGCAGTTCCTTCAAACATTCATTCAATGTTGCCAGTTCTGCAAAATGGTTACACCAGTCGCTATGTAGGAAACTCATGAGAGATTTTTCTATACTAAAGCCAAGTACATACCAGCTTCTTGATCACCATTATCTATGTCCATTATCCCAAGATCGTCATAGTTCACTTCGTCACCATGACTTGCGCTTTGATTGCCATTAGCAAGACTTCCTAATGAAGTAAGAGCAGGGACTTTGAAGCACATTAAATTTGCAAAGAACGAACTCTAGAACACCAGGAAATGATCAATAAGTAAAAGATCATGAACAAGAAAAGCTGGGTGCTACTAAGTCTGTGAGCCTAGAATTGACCTCATCCACAAGCAGTGGGACTGGGTGCTACTAAGTAAAAGATCAATAAGTAAAAGATCATGAACAAGAAAAGCTGGGTGCTACTAAGTCTGTGAGCCTAGAATCGGCCTCATCCACAAGCAGTGGGACAAAAACTGTCAACATCTTCAAGTACTCCTCAGAAACTGCTGAAGTGTCTGCAGTGCTTGCTGTCTGACCAAATGTAGCAGAAGCCTCAGGCCAGACTTTCAAATTTCTCATAGCTCTGGTGCTAACTTGCAGCTCATTTGAAAATTTCTGAGCCTGCAGATTATTCGAGATCTCCATCAGAAATAAATGAACTGTCAATCCTAACGAAAAAGGGGGATAAAAAGAAAAGTGCCATGGTCTATTAACCTCAATATTGGGGTATGCCTGGAACAAAGCTAATTTTTTTTTCGCCATGGACTACCTAAATGTTCTCTGAGTTGACTCCATATCTTGTTTCGTCAGAAAGTGCCAAAAGCAATATTTTCCTGATTATTCTCAAGAGAAGGATAGTAAGTTCAATGTTCTAACCTCTCGCTGTAGAAGTAAGTTGAGGGAGCGACAATAAGCTTTCCTCAAGGAGACCAAGCAGGTGTTATCCAAACTCTGGATGTTGTTAAAAGCAAGAAATTAATGACAAACAAGTAACTATCCTGCAGTAAGAATAACTGATGTCCAAACTTTGCCTTCAATAGTTGCAGCAGACGAGCATATATCCGACACTTGTAACACAGATCAGCATGATCAGGCCGCTTCAACTGTCCAATCTGCACTATGCAATATATCTCTGCTAAAACTCCTTCACATCAGGGTAAGGAGTTCAATCTACAAATTGTGTTCCCCATCAGTACCTGAGAAAAGCAACTGCTGTCACTTATCATGAAATCCACCAGGCTAGCGAAGTAGTTGCCCAGGAACTCAGAAGCTGTGCGGACAAACCTACTTTTCAGATTCTCAAGTTCTTCCTTCTTCTCCTTGACCTGTAAGATACCTATTACAAGAAATTGCTGTCATCTGAAGCAATGGTGTCATCTAGACAACGTTCAAACTTACATATCATTCATTGTTACTCATAATGCTATTCTATGTGTTATCTCTAACAAATTACAGTGGCATCAAAAATCATCATATCTCTTACTTAGACAAAGCCAAAAAAACAAAAGCTGTCTGCTATTAACAAGCATCTCATTCTTGAAGTATCATTTCAGAGTGCTGATAGGCAAAAAGTTAAATCCATACAGCTCTCATGTTTTCATAGACAGCATCCAAGCTTGGGGCTTGAAGGCCACGTAGTGCAGTGCTTAACCACTTGCATGCTTCAACGTTTTTAGGCATATTCCCCTCATCAAATGAAGCTGTTGATAGACATTTTGCATACCGCGTGCAGAAAGTATACAAATGGTTAATAAATAACAAGAGAAGATTCAAACAGGATTCTAATTCTCCTAATAGTCTAACATACCTTGGAAGGAACTCGTCATCATGCAAGAAGTCTGTCCAGTTCCTCAATAAGTGATGCATCATTCTTGCACTGAATAATCAACTCTTTATCTTGGGTTTCTATCTGGGTGAGTCACACAAATAACCTAAAAAAGAAGCACAAAATGCATCTAAATATACTTGGCAGGTCACTGACCAAGGGAAGTGGTCAGCGAGAGAGAAGCATCTGCTTGATACAACTCTACACTTATTTAGATTCCAGCACATGAATTCCTTCTTTTGTTGGAAGTTTGTGCTGCAGAACCTAATATCATGAATGAAATTCTTTCCCGTGCCAGGCAAACATCATAAGTACTATAAACCGCCGCAAAAAGTAAAAGCTCAAGATGTAAGCATATAAGTGCCAACTCTTCTCTCATGTATCTAAGTTTCAAATTACAAGTCCCCAACCATTCAGTCATATCTTCCACAGAACTCATGGCAGAGCCGATCCCTTGCAATACCTGCAAGACAGTGAAAATGTGTCAAATAGCCAAAAATGAAATAAATAAATAAATAAATATAGCAGACTCCAGACAAGTATATATTTCTGTATACACAAAACCAAATCATAATTACCACTGCACACAAAGAACCGT